>WYDI02026312.1:0-22223 GCA_009867235.2 Psittacus erithacus | reverse complement strand
ACCGTGCCAGATCCACACAGGGTACAATGACCACACCATGTTCCACTCTGACACGAATCATAACTGTGTTTATCACAGCCTGTGACAAACAAGGATTTTATACCGGAAATCAAACCAGAAAAGAAGAGGCATTTTTGAATGTACATTGGTTTTGATGTGTCAAGCTTTCACCAGCTCTGGATTTTCATTTGGAGATGAAAGAAATGTGAGCAGCCTGGCTGTTTAAATTATCTCTCTAATGCTGTATATTCTTACACCATTTTAATTTGGTGTTTCTTACAGTTTCTGAAGGCTGGTGCTACCTTTGTGTCAGGATGCTTAAATGGTATGTATGGAAGAGAATTTTGAGACACAGGGTAGGATAAACAAATGTATGTATATATACATATTTTATTTTTTTTGGTATCACAGAAGAAGTCTACAGTATCTTTTGATATCTGTTACCTGTGTTCAGAATGCGTGATTTACTTGCAAAATTGTTACTTTAGAAGTTGCTGTCTTCATAGAAAGAAGGAATCAGGAAACATAGAAACAGGAAACCACATTTACGCATTTTATCTCAGTTCAAGTGCGCTTTTTGTAATAAAAGGATGTTATAATACAACACTAGCAAATGATACAAATGGATCTGCTTGCCACAATTTGAAGGGTTTTTTATTAAATCTTGTTAAACTTAGGCATGAAAATGACATATGAAAGTACCTAAAATAGATGAATATAGTAAAGTCGACAAGTTTTGTGAGTGCAGCCAGGTAACAAGAAAGTGACCAAACATCTATATTTATTGAAGTTCCTCTTATTGGGTGTTGTTTGGAAACAAAAAGGGAAGTGGCAGCTAGCCTGACTTAACCACAAGACTTTTTTTCATTAGCTTGGTTCCTTTTTCCCACTTCATAATATTTTATCCTCGATAAGAGATTTTTCAGCAAGTACTTAAAAGATAATCCCAAATAATGTTGCTATATCTGTCAACATCTATGTTCCCATCCTGTTCACATAGCTCTACTGTCAAGGCTAGGAGCTCAAATCAAAGGGACGATTAATGCCTACAACTTCCCCTGCCCCTTCCTTTTCCAGAAACGGGAGCCATCTGAGATGAGCATAATTTGCTTTAAAGATGATGCTGAAAAAGTCAGCCAATATCCAACAAGGAAAGCCACCTTTTACACCCAAGGCTAAATTTAAAGTCAAGTCAGATGAGTGTAAGCTTCTATAATTGTACTGTATTTCACAGCATATAAGAAATATATTTGTTCAGAAGTTTCTTTGTGAAACTGCTGTTTGCGGGCTTTGGTAAAAAAATGTTTCTGCCAAATGTATTTTCAACTTAAATATTAGCAAAATTGGAAAATAGGAGGTCTGAAACCCACAGATCAAGTCTCAGTGGTGCAGCCATAATAATTTCCAAAATAAGCATGGCAAATTGATTGGTTGTGCTGTCTCTAACCATTTGATATACTATTTTTCTCAGAATAAAATACCTTTCTTGCTCTTTTCCTGCTGTCTAATCCAGAAATAACAAATGGGTCTGTGTTCAATACCCTTTTCATGGCTCATCACTATTCAAGGGAAAAAACTTATCACCGTCTAACTGGGGGTTAAATTCCTTGTCATTTTTTCATGACAGAGGTTATTTTTATATCTAATATCTTTCTTATGAGGGAGTGTGGAATCAGAAACCTACCCAAAATGATCCACCATTTCAAAACAGCTTTTAAAAATGTAGTAAAGACATAACATGTCAGTGGAATTCCTGTACTCACAAGAGCTTATGTGTGACATTAACTGATACTGAAGGAAAACAAATACTTTTGACAGAGGGCAGATAAGGAACATGCTTTTTTTTTTGGACTTTTTCATAAAGTCTTTGGGATGGTAGGTTATGTTCTAAGAGCACTAAAAAATCTACCTCAACCTGCTTTAGATGCTCAAGAGTCAGCTTTTCCTGGGTTTTCAGTATCGTGATTTACCATCCCTTTCCAAAACAGATGATGTCTATTACATGATTTTGATATATATTTGCCTACAGAATAGAAAGATATCGAACACTTCACCAGACCAAATATATTTATCAGACACTTAACCAGACTAAATATATTTATCTTAACTTTTTGTGAATTCATCGATGTGCCAAGTGTTCTATCTTACATTCTTTAAGGACCACCAAACACTTACTGTAACTCTTTTTGTGTTACATGACAGTGAACATACCTAAGCTAGTTCATAAACTACCTAAGGTAGCTCATAAACTATATTGCAGTGTGTACTTTTTAATTTTTTTTTTATTGTTATGGACTTCTTATTTCATTGTTCTATGAGGAGCTATGCTGATGACTTGGTGACCCCTCAGCCATTTTGTATCCTGCTTCAGTTGGTTCCTAGAAAATTCCTTGTCTCTGGAAGATGTATGGATGTATGGGCATCCTCAGTTATAGTCTCAGCTTCCTACATGTCCCTGAGCTAATCAGGTACAGGTTGCCTAATACAAACACCAGATGTGTAAATACAGATGATCATTTCTAAATGACTATAAAAAAGCCTGTTATGCCAATCAAATTTCTGATCAGAAAGCTTTGAAGAAATAACAGTTGCCCTAATTACTTTTCTATAATAGGGTTTTTCAATTTTACAGGGTAAGAAACTGCAGGAAAACTACATGTGGAGATATTACAACTACAGCATTTATCAGTGCTGTTCTCAGGCCGGAAGTCCATAACACAACACTGCGCCAGCTACTAAGAAGGGGAAAAAATAACTGCTACTGCTGAACCCAGGACAAAATGGAAGCAGCTGTACTTAGCGACCTTGCTGCAGTCTTTGTCATCCCTTACCACATGCTTCTTGTCACAGCTGACTCCAGCCCTTTCTGTTCTATTGATTCAAAGCCATTGGAGAAAAGGGAGTGGTTCTGTGTGAAGATGCTGCCAGGCTGAGGCAGCAGAAATAACTAGAGCAGGTGCAGGAGGCAGAAGTGAGAAATGTGCACTCTATTTTTAAAATTACTTTTTTCTAAAATTCATTTATATGCAAATATGCGTGTATGAGTGAAACCCAGTGTTGGTGTCAAGGCAGATGACAGGACCAAGTCCCCAGTGTTTTCTGGTTAGCAGAGCAACTGTAAATGCCTGTCAAAGCATTCAGTCAAGTTAATGTTGCTCTGCTTCTTTTCCTGTCCTGGTGTCTTGCCTGCCTGTACTGTTGTGGAAATGGTGTTTTTCTTTTGTGTCCGGAATAACTTTGTCTTAATTCAAGTCATAGCTTTGAAAGGACTTTAAGAACTCTTAATATCATGTGTTCGTGTGCCTATCTTTGTCTGGGCTGGTTTAAGCCCAGCCACACTGTCTCTCACTCACTCGCCCCCTTCCTCCCTCAGCTCCCTGAGGGATGGAGAGGAGAATAGCAAGAATACAACTCCTACAGGTTGAGATAAGAACAGTCCAGTAACTAAGGTGTAACACAAATCACTGCTGCTACCACCAATAATAAAAATGACAAGGGAAATAACAAGGGAAGAGAATACAACGGCTCACCACCGACCGATACCCAGCCCCACCCCAGCAGTCATCTAGCCCTTCTGAGTAACTGCCCCCAGTTACATCCTGGGCATGACGTGCTGTGGTATGGAATACTTTGGCTAGTTTGGATCTGATGTCCTGTATCTGCTTCCTCCTGGCTTCCCCTCCTCCCTGGCAGAGCATGAGGCTCAAAAAGCCCTTGGTCAGATTAAACATATGTGCAGTAACTAAAAACATCGGTGTTATCACCTCTGTTCCCAGGCCAAAAGTCAAAAACACTGCACTGCACCAGCTACTAAGAAGGAGAAAAAATGACTGCTGCTGCTGAACCCTGGAAATGGACATTTTAAGTGTGGGTGATGTTCAACAATGAATTCATTACACAAAAAGTAAGAAAAAAGCTGCTAAATCAAAATGAAAGACAAGTATTACAAGGTTTTTTAAAGTCTGGAGTAACTTGCTGTAGGACAAAGGTGTGGCAATTCACAGGCAATGATTTGGAGCTGTTTCTAGGTGAAATGTTAGTGAAGGATTTGTTTATATGATAATTAAGGACCTTAATGAAGATGAATTGGGGGTAAATAGAGGAAGTACTAAACTCCTAGAAAATAGGTGTTTATAGCCATTTTGCTATAGTTATTTTCACTGTCTATGAAGGAGTGAAGCACTCAGCTTTTTTCTAACAAAGGGTTCTAACTCCTGTTTCAGGCCATTTCAAAAACTCTTTCGTGTTCAAGTGTTGCAGACCCAGCACAATAGTCCTTTTGTGACCATCTGCATGCCCATAATTATTTTTTCCCTTTTTTTTTTTTTTTTTGTGTGTGTGTGTGCAATGCTCTGCAGCATATTTCTTAATTCAGTCTTCTATGGGCTGTCTCATGAAAGGATGTCAAGGGCAAAAGTTAATTATTTTTTGATTCCCATTTTAGTTACATCTGTAATAGTGTGAACTGTTATTAGTGAGTATAGTAAGGCCGGGGCAATGACCTGGGAGGTTATCACTTGGAAATCAGTGTTTCAGACCCAAATGATGCTTTTAAAGTCCCCTCCTGCTTTTTGTGGATGTAGGTTAAAAGGTGTGGTTTCACAGCATACTTCTACAGGAATTACTACATTGTAATAATATATGGAGGAGAAAGGTATGTTAAAAACTAGAAAGTGTATTAAAGAGGAATCTCCCATTAAACCTTTACAAAGTAGTACACAGATTTGAAACTATAGCTTGGCTTACACATCTGTAATATGCTGGGATAGAGTTATTAAATTAATAAGGAAAAATATGCAACTTCTTTCATCCTGTAGTCGCAAGCCACTTAAATGGGTCTAACTGCTGATCTAGATGCTGTTATAATGTAGTAAAAAAACAAGCAAACAGCACAGATCCCATTCCTCCTTTCTTCACACCTGTGAGAAGAACAGTGACTATTTTATTTGTTTGGTGTCAGACTGGTTCTCACCAGTTGGATTTGTCATGTCTAGCTCAGGTGGAGGGTGTGATTTATGCGAAGGTAACTGGATGAACGAATAAAATGAACTAAAATTTGTATATCTGCATGAAACAAGCTCCATACTTCTTTCTTTTACCATGCTTTCAAAGCACCTTTTTTCTTCCTACCCAGAAATACTTTGCAGCTGTCAGTGATGCAGGCACCTTCTTTTCCTCAGTCACCAGTGTTTTGCATCTTCAAAGCAGTTTATTCTCCTTAGTACACGCTACCATGGGACATCTGGAAACCACAGCTATATTCATACTTCCTAGGAAATTACCATAATTTTCCACATTCCTCATCTATTTGTCTATAAGCATCTATTAGCAAATAAATAAATGGAATTCTCCCTCTCCTCGTGTCTTGTCTATTACAAAAAGTGCTTGTTTGCAAATGCCATTTTCCAGCTCCTTTTGTAAACTTATGTCCTGACATTAAAAAGAAGCCTTCTAGAAACTTCTGCTTTTCATTGTCTCAAAACAGACTTTTAAATAGGCACTTTTTTTTTTTAATAAGTTAATATTATAATTTAGAGAACAAAAGAAAATGTTGTTTGGTTATGGTGGTATTATATGATAATTGACATGAATGTTGGCTATTCTCCAGGTTTAAATGATAATATGAGCATTTTCATCTGAAATCCTCTTCAAGACAAGTTTGCTGGGTTTATTTATTTATTTATTAGTCTTCGTCAATTGGGATATTAGTCTTGATGTCTATCTTGGCCCAATGCACAATTTTTTGGAACAGAAATTGGAGAAATATTACTTGAACTGAACAACATCTTCCTAAGACATTTGCATTTTCCAATTTGAGCATTTTAGCTTTTTAGGGAAAAGTTTTATTCAGGTCGTAAAGAAAAGAGGAGAGAGTAATTTTCCATAGGAGCAGACAGCACGGATTTACATTGATAACTTCAGCTCAGGATCCTTGGGGATAAGGGAGAGGGTTGCATCTAGTAGCAGAATAGTCTCTCCATTTCCACCTGATTTACAAGTTAAGACTTTGTTATCCACAGTCCTTTTGACATGGAATTTTCTGTTGAAGTGTTCCTGTAAAAACTAGTAAAGGGATATTTCCTAATGAATATTTGAATTATAATTATTAGTTTCAGATAGTCTGCATAAACAAATTTATCTGTCTTGAATCTATGCTAATTTGCCAGACTAAATCACATGGATTAAAAGATAAACCATTACACAAAATTGTTTCTGCTAGCATGTTTGTCTACTGAAGTGTTTCATTTTTCTTATGAATACTGTGCTGAATACACTATGCTTTTTATCTTCCAGCCACCTCCACATATATACAGAAACTTTTTATATAACCATTATGTGGTTTTGCTGCAAATAAGCTCCTTCTAAATATTAAAATGCAGATAAATTGCACAAGCTTGTCTCAAACCTGCATAGATTAATTTATTTCAAAAAAGGTCAGATTTTCACATATGGGTTAGAGTAAGATACTCTAATGGATCAAATACGTCATGTATTAATAATTACAGGGAAAAAAATTACTTGATTAATCCTATTTGAAGTAAATTCCAGTAGGTATTAATCACCCAACATTTATGTTGTTAGAAGTCATCCTTGCTTTTAAGTATGTGCAGTCATGATGCGAAGTGGGATGCTATTGAAAGAAATCTATATACCTTTATGTCTAGATCCTATGAAATATCCTAGCTGGAAAACACTCTTATGTGGATAAATAGCGGACAGCTGACTTAAAGTGACAGATAAATATGCTTTAAAAATGAGATTCCTTTTAAGGGTGACATCTTTCTTCAAAGGAGTGTTCAGAAGCTGTGCTCATTCATACACATGGCATCAGCCAACAAGATAAGCAAACTGGCGTTCTGAAGGTCTTCAGTGGGCTCCCACTGGGTTACTTTATAAATTAATTAAATGTCTGTAGGCATTAATGTGAAGCTTCTTCAGTAATCTTTCTTCTGTTCATCTGAGGCAGTGAGATGTTCATCATAGGCAAATCTCTTCAGATAGGCTTGCAAAGAAAAAAAGCCATTTTTAGATACTATCCTGACAACATTTAACAGAATCTATGTCTTTGGATTTTGAGTATTCTACAGAATTAATATCTGCTCTGAACCTATCTGTGCTTTTCTATTAATGTTTGGGTTTTGGCATATGGGACTTTGTGGCTTGCTTTGGCTGTTAGATTTCAATGTAAAATATTTGGATTTGACTGGTTGTTGCCTGTATACAGCATTTGCCATTACTAACAGAAAAGTTCATATTTCAGCAAATAGGAAAGGGACTGAAAAGAAAAATGCAAAAATTATCAGTAAGGTAGACATAAAAGAATGTTCTTAGGGAAAAAAGAAAAGAATCGAGAATTTTTCAATTCACCATAGCAAAAGGTTATTCATTTTCTCTGTTCTCACAGAAAAGTGTTTCCTACATTTGGTGGGCTGTAGGGTCATATAAATTGCTTAAGAAGTAGGCTTAAATGTAATCTTTGTTACACAAAGATTTTAAGGCAGTAATGCTAAGTGAAGTCTATTTCATTAATTTTTTGGAGGCCACTGTAAAGAACTCTGCTAGGCGTAAGATGAATGTTATTGTTCCTGGCAATGAATAATTACGCTGAACCATTTCATATTCATTTAAGTTAAATTCTACAAAGGACTTGTATACTAACTTCATGCCACTAGAGGTCTAAAAATGAGTGGAAAGACTTTTTCAGGCTTTCATTCAAAGTACTGCACATTCACATTTACACATACACATATATATTCTGCCTCCATCCTTCTGTAGAAACCTAGTCTATTTAGTATTTTCACTGAATATTGAAATAAAGTTTCCAGCATTTATGCACTGCTGCCTTAGAATCTGTTAGCATGTTTCCCAGTTCTGTCCAATTACATATCTTTAGAAAAATATTTTCAAATATATTTTCATTTGAAAATAAAAGCAAGTCAAACTGTTAGTGTCAAGAAATAAAAATATCAGCCTATATTTTCTCCAGCTCCACTACAAACTTATACACCAGAACCATCTGCACTGATGAATTTAACCTACAGCTGCTATCATCTATCCCATTATATGTTAAATGTTTTCAAGCAATTCAAGAATCACATAATTGTGATTATTTTTAAAAATAGTTAATTTTTTTTTTCCAAAATAATAGATGCCTCTGTTTAAAATTTAATACAGGAAGGAGAAACAAAAGCCAGTCTTGCGAACATGTAAGAAACTGTAAAAATATATATTGGTCAATAATATCCTCTTTTGGATTAAAGTAAGTGATTAACATTCCTTCTAATTTTGGGGGTTTGGTTGGGTTTTTTGGCTTTGGGTGTTTTGTTTTTTGTTTTTTTTATTTTTTGTTTTGTTTATTTTTTGTTTTGTTTTGGATTGGGTTGGTTTTGTTGTGGTTTTATTTTTTTTTTTCCAGAAAGATTAAAAATGTATTCAGCTCTTATATATTCTGAAAGCAGATTTTTTTTTAAAGTAAAATATCTTGTCAAGGAGTTACTTTTCACTGAAAATTTTTAGATATCTCCAAACACTGTGAAGAGTTTTTATCAGGCCTAAGACTGCAAACGATTAGGTTCCAGGGACTTAAAAGCATCAGAAGTTAATACATACCTTTTTTGGAGCAAATCTTATGCTTCAATTTAAGAAATGGAAATTAAGGTCTTTACAATTCTGTATTCAAAATAAAATGGAACAGTGAAGGCAGAACACGGGGCACAAGGATGAATATAAATCATTGTGCAAAGGACTGCTGTGGAGGGTGGAAATACAAGAAGATTGGGGTATAATTAAAGGATGTTGTGAGCATTTTGGTAGAAGGATGTTAGAAATAATTAAAATCCCATTACAGAAGCAGTAGTGGATGCAACAGCTTTGTTACTGGCTGGGCAGCAGCAGTGAACTCCTGAAGATCTCCAGTTGATGTGGGTGTATAAAAAAATCAGTTGCATAATACTAACTAAATTATAGCTATTGGGAATTGCTATTTGCTAAACTATTGAAAAAAGGACAGGGGGGAAAGAAAGAGGAAGGAAAAAGCTGAGAGTATATTGAAACACTAACAAACCTTTGAATATTGTAAATATTTAATTGTATGAACTAAGATGTAGCTATTGTCTATAGGGTATAATTAATCATATGAAACAGGCTGATTAATTTTCACACAGACTAGTATCCTCAGGAGTGTGAGTTAAGCCAAAACTTTGTTTTCTTTTTGATACTTATGTGCTGAGTTTTGCAGGCTACTTTAGGACTTCCCTCAAAGCCTTGCTCACAACTGGGTAAACATGTGTGACCCTGCGCATTGCTGGAGTTCATTACTGCCCCTCAGATGGAATTAGCACAAGGATGCACCTGAATTTGGTATGTCACCAGGAAAGGTTTAAAAGCATCACAGATGTTCTTGTGCCCCCTAACCAGTCAATTCAGTGTAGACATCACCTCTGAAAGCATCAGTTTCTGAAAGCAGTTTACTTCTTGCTCTTGTCACCTCTAAGCTGAATTTTTGTAGTGCCCAAGTGGTATGACTCTTGAAACACTGTACACCTGACCATACATTTCAGCACATTTCTAATCTTAATTTCAGAAAAGTTTTCACTGGTTGTTGAAAGGCAAATACCTCAGTTTAGCTATCTCCCAGATCTGGAATTCTGGAGTGAAAATTCTTTTGTTTCTCTTTCCACAGGTATTTTTGTGCCAGCAGAAGGCACTAACTCGACTACTTGTCTGTGGAGAAAGAAAAGCCTATATTACCCTCTACATGCAATGAAACCTAAGAATTTTTGCTATTTGATCATTACCTAGCCATCAGTATCATCTTCATCTCTACCCTTCTCAGTTGTGAGTCCATTTGTTCAAGAAAAAATTGCTTTTCTGACTATGACTGAAACTCCCCCCTACACATTTTAATGTTTATACGTTGTTCTGGTCCTTACTGATTTAAAAACAATGGAAAATGCAAGGTACATAAAGAGTTAATTTGTTGTACATTCAGAATTTAGTTAAAGAGGGGAACTATGATTTTGATTCAGTGAGATATGAAAGCACTATATAACAGTAAAAACTTGACTATTCCCTTTGATACCTTTAAATTGTAGTTGTGGTTCTTGCCCTACTCCTTTCAGGAGTTTTGAGCATATTTCCAAGTCTCCTTCTTTTATGAGATTTCTTACTGCTCTATATGAATGTCACTTGGAGGAAGAATAAAGATATTTCAAGAACCTTTTGTATTTTTCTGCTGTAACATTAAGCATATATGATGCTCATAAATGCACAATCAACTATCAAGAGTATAGACTCTGGAAATGCCAACTGCTTATACTGATCACTTTAGAAAGAGCTGGAATTTTGGCACTGGTATTAATCACTACAACGATTCTGTTGGTGGGAAGTATTTACCCATATTACAGTAGCTAAAGAATGAAGGGAAATCCAGTAGTGCTGTGCAAGGTGATAGAGATAAGGACAAATTCTCTGGATATTGGTTCACTTTTGAAACACACTACTTGACTGGTCTCTTACTGAGGTTATTAGAAATATTGGCATTACATTCTGAAAATAGGATTGGACCTTTAGTGCCTGTAGTATATGTTTTCAGATTCCTGCTTAGTGCTCCTACTGCTAGTTATGTCCTTACCAGAATTTCTCCTGGTTTTAAATATTCCACATTGTTATTTGGCATGATGCAAACACAGCTACAAATAGAGCTTTTTTTGGGGTTTGTTTTTGTTTTTTGTTTTTTGTTTTTTTTTTTGTTTGTTTTGTTTTATTTCATTTTTTTCTTCAGAAAGTATTGACAACATCTATTTAAATAATAAATGTTTGAGCAAGGCCAGTAGGGTTTTCTGTCATCCTTTTTGACATGTGATACAGCTTTGCTGTAAGCAACATTATTACATGGAAAAATATATGATAGTCTTTTATTCATCCTCCTTTTTCATTGTGATTCTGACAAATATGCATCTGCTTTGGAAATATCTGGCTTTAATTTCATAAGTATTTTCACAAAAGAAAGCTAAGAAGTTAAAAATTCTTAGAAAACATCAATAGAGAAAAAAATTTTAGATTTTTACAAAAGAAAAATCTTGCTTCAATATTTTTATTAAATCGCATAAAATCAGGTAACTTGATATTATCATAAAGAACGGTACTTCATTTTTTACTATCATTTTAATTGAAAGGCTTAAGATACTTCATTTTTTTACTATCATTTAAATTAATTTGATTGCCCTTATATTCCACGGGCATGTTCTTTACTAAAAATGGGGAAAAAGGGATAATGGTATCATATGATACAAGAACTACTTCCCAAAACTGATGTGAGCATATGAAAAATGTCTTTCTAATCAACCTGGTAAATGTTTTTCCTTTAACACACTGCCAAGAGGAAGGACTGCATTGTATCCAATCCACTTGACTGAAGACTCAAAGTCTAAAGAGCAAGAATCATAAGGCAAAACTAAGAGTTTTGTTTAATAGAAGGCTACTATAACAGGAATTTGTCCTTTCATATGCAGTTTATGTGCAGGGTTTTGTTCCCCAGTGATTGAAATTTATAGATGGAATATAGATAAGTTATGTCATTTTGATATTGTTCATTTCACTTTGAACAATATGTAACTCACATACTAAGAATTTTATTTCAGTAAGTGTTCATTGGTATGATTTCTTTTACCAGTGCCACCAGGTAAGTAAGAAACAAAGAAATCTTCTGTAATGCAAGTTTGCAGACATCAGTGTGGGATAATTTTGTTTATACCTTAAATCGTTTTCCTATCTTCTTTCTATGTTTGCATAGCTTTTCTACTTGTGGTACAAGGTGGAATTGACCTATTTATATATATTCACTTCTAGTTCAATGAAACTTGGTGACAGTCTTGCACTGAGATTTAAGTACATATTTTTCCCTTCTGCATTGCAGTTAATATTTGTATGTGCATGTAAATGTAATGCCAAAGGGGGCAACAGGGTGCAACATACCCCACTCAGCTAGCTGGCGAGCACTGCTGCTAGATTCCTGCCTAGGGCATGGAGAATGCCTGCACTCAAGCTCATGAGCCCCAGGGAGCTGCTTGCTTTCCAGCTGTGAGCTGAAATCTCTGTTACTGTCTTACACCAATTAGATGATCTTATAAAATTAATGAGACATGTTTTTACAACCTTCTCTTAGACAAGGCAATAGTAATCACTGTGTTTTATACGATAGAGTGTTTAAACTATCAGCATAGAAAAAAAGTCATATAAATCCAGTGTAAATACTTCGTTTCATAAAATAATTATTTATCTTAAAAAAAGCATCAAATATGCACAGTTAGCTATTAAATGACAAATTAATAATTCATCAACAGAAGAGACAGGAAGAGAGGTATTAACATTTTACCTCGAGTTACCCTTTCTTTTATTTTTTTGACAAGCTACTATTGTACTGCTAGATATTTAGTTCTACCATGTGTTTTTTCAAAGCCTTGCAGCAATATGAAGATGTGTAATGATTTTGAATGGCATATGTGAATGTGGTTTTGTCTGTATATGGGTGTCTTCGATAAATAGATTCAAAAGAGACAGAGACTTTAGTACTACTTGTTTTCAATTATTCACACTGGCAGTAGTTGGAGGAAGTCAGTGGGTCTGTAAAACAACACATACATTCCCTAAAGAAGCATACTTCCTGAACTACTACTTCTTTTTTTCTTACCTCAAAATTCCATGATGTTTATGCACATGTACAAGCTAGTCACTTGTGAAATATCCAGATTTTATATTTCTGAGAAAGTTTTGAGGAGGTTGAAAAAATCTTCATGTAGTTCCTCAAATAATGTTTCACTTTTTGGATCTCAGACAGCTCAGCTCACAATAAGTAATGAACCCCTAGTATTAGCTATAATATAACATTAAATGTTTGTGAGAAAGTCTGTTAACTAACCATGAATATTAATTTGATAGTAATCCAGTTGCCAATATCCAGCATTCAAAACTCATTGGTCCTAAAAAAATAAGTAAAAAAACCAACCAACCAATCAAACAAACAAAATCAAATCAGATAAGATTATTTTTTAATGATTAATTGTTCTTAATAGATAGGTTCTTAGTATATGCCTTCTGGTTTTCAGCCTTTAGCTTAAATATTTTCTCTGCTTCTTTGCAACTCAGAGGAATCAAAAGTAATGAAATCTAAAAACCTGTATCTGTATTACCATGTGAGCTCAGGGAATTGAAGTTTTAAGAAAAATACCAGTTATAATTATTCTTGTGGTAAAGCCGCTGGAACAGTGCATCACATTGCTTAAAGCATCTCAGGTCTTAAAATATTTTCCCATTTATTTTGTTCCTCAGTTTTTAATATTTTTTAATATTATGTTTGATAACATGTTTCCCTTAAGTAGGTATTCACTGAGAAGCACACTCTTGTTCATTTTGAGTTCTCTTAATTATATATTCTTAAAATAACCATTTAAAAATTCATCTCCTAAGCAGGTCAAATTTTTTATCAGTTCTCTTTGAACGAGTAGACTATTTTAAGATAGAATGACTGGTTTACATCTCCAGGACTTAAGAATTTCACCCTTATTCTCTGTACAAAAATAAAATGGCAGCCTTCACCTGCCTGAAGAATAACTATCTTTTTCTTTTCCTCTCGTCAGTTAGAGAATGGAATGTACAAGGTGATTAGAAACACAAAAAGAGCTCACTGGGACTAGAAATGCTGAATTATTTTTTTAATTATTTGGTATATATATTGGAGGAGAAAAGAAAAATGTCAGTAGTAGGGAGGACTCAGAAAAGATATATCATTCCTTTGTTCCTTTTTATTCAAGGCAAAAAGGCAAGTACTTCTGAGATTGACTCAGAGATGGCAGAAGAACCCTTGCTCTGACGAATAAACTCTTCTAAAAAAATCAAAAAAAGGCAGCTTGGGTGTTATGAATATCATCTTCTTTGACCTAGCTTCATTTTAAGTGAAATCAGGAAGCAAAGTGACGTTTTTATACTTTGTGGCTTATCCCTGCATTTTGGAAGTGAATATGTAGTCTATACTGCAACTTGTGAAAACTTAAGATTTCTATTTCTATTTGTTTTGGTTTTCCCTGCTGTCCTGGTTTCAGCAGGGGTAGAGTTAATTTTCTTCCTGGTAGCTGGTGCAGAGCTGCTCTTTGGCTTTAGTCTGAGGACAATGCTGATAACACATCAATGTTTTAGCTGTTGCTCAGTAGCACTTACCCTTATCAAGGACATTTCAGTCTCATGCTCTGCCAGTGAGGAGGAACATGAGAAGCCGGGAGGAAGCAGAGACAGGACACCTGAACCAAACTAGCCAAAGGGGTATTCCATACAAAAGAATGTCATGCCCAGTATATAAACTGGAGGGAGTCGCCCAGAAGGCCTGGGTCAGGCTGGATACCAGTCAGCAGGTGGTGAACAATTCTGTTGTGCATCACTTGTGGTTTTTGTTTTCTTTCCTTTCGCCTTTTAGTTTTATATTCTCTCCCCTTGTTATTTCCCTTAGCATTATTATTATTGGTGGCAGTAGTAGTGGTTTTGTATTGTACCATAGTTATTGAACTGTTCTTATCTCAGCCCATGGGATTCACATTTTTTCAATTCTCCTCCCCATCCCGCCTGAAGCTCTGGTGGAAGGAGGGGAGTGGGCAAGTGGATGCATGGTACTTAGTTACTGGCTGGGTTTAAGTCATGACACCTGCTTGAAGCTTTGAACTTAGTTCAATATTTCTTTCAGGAGAAGAGCATGAACAACATGCAGACCCTGACTGCCTTGAGATCAAATAGAGCAGTATTGGAATAATTCAAATTTGGCAGCTGTTTGGCTATTATTTCTGAGAGCAATTTGAAAGATCTTGAGGTAAGATGTTGCCAGGGAAAATATAATACACTATATTTTCAGAATCAGAACTTGGACAGTCATAGTGTCTCTAGAAAATAGGAAAGCCAATTCTTTAATACATAACTTTTTTTGCTGATGTAATTTGATGTCCTTTTTGTGTCTGAAGAACTAAAACCCAGGACTTCAAGATCTTTGAAGCAGGAACTATTAATCCACAACTACCCAGCCTCTAGATGTTACTGGAATTCTAAATAGCAATATAGTAAGGAAGTATTTGAAACAAACAAGAGCCCAGTTAACATTTCTATTTTAGTCCTAAATGGCAAACTTCCACAGGCTAATAAACTCTCAGAGATATTTCCGCTAGGGTAATGGGAGAGCGTCTGTAGACTTTTCAGTGATACAAGCTATATGATATTTTTCTAAGCACAACACAAGAAAAAGTTGCAGTCATTTTAGCCATTAATATGAACAAGAGTAAGGAATGTAGTTTTTATACGTTATTTGTGTTCATAAAACATATCATTTACATATCTATCAAAGCATTGTGAAGTTTTCAGATACTTTAATATACTTAGGTGACACAGGAACACACTGGTCTGTGCAGTTTCAGGTGGATTGATGAGTTCAAAAACCTCAGGCAAAACCAGATTGCATTTAACAACATCAGCTCTCTTCAGAGCGACATTTGCTGCTGAAGTCCAGTTTGTATAGCTAATCAGTTCCATCTTATTACACCACTGCTTCATCTTCTGAATGGGCTTTATGATCTGAAGCTTGTTGAAGCAATTCAAATCTCCCATTAAAATCTCCTGCCTTTTAAGTGCTGGCAGAGATGGGTTAAAAAAAATATAAAAAAGTATTTCTACATTCTCTACCTCTGGTAACTGTGCAGTGGTTTCAAAACCTGTGCAGAAGTGACTATATTATAGACAAAAAAGTTGGAATAACTTTCAGTATGATCAGTAAATTCTCTGAGATGCTACTGATGCTACTTAGACCAAATCTGCCACGTGACTACAGAATGGAGTAAATAAGCACTTAGGGATGCAAGCTGAATTAATGACAGCCTGTGTATCCCAGAGTGTGAAAATTACAGTTTGCTGCTGGCAGCAGGAACTACTCAAACAAATATTTCAGCATTATGGCAATTTCTTAAGGCTTCTATAGAATTCATGTATAATAGGAGAACTGCCTACAGGGAAAATTATTAGGAAACGTAGAAAAAGATTTTCATTTTGTGATTTAAGCAATGTCTGTAATTATTAACATAGCCTATCATTTACTAAGTGGTTAGTTGTACAAATGAGACCTTTATCTTGTACTGTAATTACAGTATATAGAAACAATATACTTGTTATGGGTGACTGCACAGATGTGGGTGGTTAAATGTCATTAAATCTGTTTTGGAATATATCTATTGAAGAATAAATATTTTCAGTTTTCCTTTTAGAAAATTTTACTGAATGACCCTTAGAAACAGATAAATAAGAAATTTCTGTATAACAGCAATATTAGCATAAAGCAGGTCTTTTTAAGCACAAACTAGAAGTCTCACTACTAAGATTTTAAACTTAACCGCAGATGAACTTTATTTTTATCACTACCTTTAAATCACATTTCTTTCAAAGCCCCTTTGTGCTCATTTTGTTATTATCTATTGTCCTCATATTTTCATTGTTTATTTGATTTTGGAGAGGGTTGGGTTTTTTTTGCTCACTCTAATTGCTTATTGTCAGGAAAGCACTACAAATGTTGTTCCAATGTGAATGTGGACAATCTTATCCTGAATACCTATCAACTTCGTGTTTTGACTTAGTAAAAACACCAAGATTATCCTTTAGAACTCAGTAGGAAAGGCCTGGAAATTTGAAATGAATCTCTGATTTGATTGGGAGCTTGAATTGCCAGGAAATTATTCAAGCAAGCTCCATCCAAAACAGAGGGTACTTGAATTGCAGCCACTCCTGACCTTCAATAGTGTTGCAACATTACCTTAGAACTTTGATTAAAATTGCCGGTATGGATCTTCCCATGTCAGGCTTCACAAACAACAAGACAAACCTATTGCTGCTTTAAAAGATGATATCATTCATCAGAGAAACATTTTTAATGTACTTGGTTATAATTATCTTTTACCCAGGTCTGTTCTCTTTATCTGCCTTATACATTTGTCTGTTATGTTACAGATACAATAGCACATTCTGTTATTTTTGTATAACTGTTATATTTTATAAAGATAGAGGATTTTAATAGGGGACCTCATAGTCTGTATCCGTTTCTTCTTCTCCTTGATGTCCTCTGTATGTGGCCTGGAAAACGGGAAGGCTGCTAGAAGCCTGTGGTTCCTTTGCCTCTACCAGCTTTACATCTGGATTTGTTTATGAGCTGAACAAGCAGACTGGCTTGCTGCTGGACAGCTGCAGCCAGGGTATTAATATTTCAGGTATTACATGTTGTCTCAGCTCAGCTAAGCAGCCAGAGTAAACTGATGAATCCAGTCAGTGCTTTTTTTCTTCAAGGAGAGAATCATGGGTAGGTTTATAATTTCTTACATGGTGGTCTATTATTTGTTTGATCTAGTGTAATATTCAAAATTTTCTGTAGACCACGTCTGATACCGTCTCCGCAGTGATTAATGTTACATGGAAAAATGGATTGTTGGTGTGAGTAAAACAGCTGAATCCAGCTTTCTGTTTCCTGAGTGGTCTGCAAAAGGATATAAAATTCAGAAAGGCAGCAAATGCGGTTTATTAATTGTGAAGATTAAAAAAAAAAAGAAAGAAACAAAAAAAAGAAACAAACCCAAAGGCTTACTCTGGTTTGTTTGTTTTCTGTTTTGTTTTTTTGGGGTTTTTTTGGGTTTTTTTGTTTTGTTTTGTTTTTTTTTTCCTGAAAAAAATTATATCTATTTTAACTGGACTATTCACAGTACTGTTGTGGTTTAACCCTAGCCAGAAACTAAGCACCACCCAGCCACTCACTCACTCCCCTCACAGCAGTATGGGGAGAGAATCAGAAGGGTAAAAGTGAGAAAACTTCTGGGTTTATCTCATGGGTGAGATAAAGACAGTTTAATAGGTAAAGCAAAAGCTGTGCACACAAGCAAAGCAAAACAAGGAATCCATTCACCACTTCCCATGGTCAAGTAGGTGTTCAGCCATCTCCAGGAAAGCAGGACTCCATCACATGTAATGGTTACTTGGGAAGACAAAGGCCATCACTCCAAATGTTCCCTTCTTCCTCCTTCTTACCCCAGCTTTATATGCTGAGCACAAGGCCATATATGGAATATCCCTTTGTTCACTGGGGTAAGCTGTCCCAGCTTTCCTCCCTCCCCGCTCCTTGTGCACCCCCAGCCCATTCACTGGTGAGGCTGGGTAAAAAGCAGAAAAGGCCTTGGCTGTGTGTAAGCACTGCCCAGCAGTAACTAAAATATCCTTGACTTAACACTGTTCTCAATACGGTTCCAAAACGGCCCGATAGTAGCCACTATGGAGAAAATTAGTTCTACCCCACCTAAAACCAGCGCGAGTACTTAATTTTGTTGCAACTTAGCCAGCCATTAACCAGAGCATCAGATCAGGTGCTCCCTGACAGACTGTGAAGCAAAGGAAAGGCTCACTCTCTTGGACAGATATCAGTATCTATCTGCAAGTGTACAGATACATGCATTTCTGTGTAAGCATATGTGTGTGTGTACAGACAGATAAAAATGTTGAAAGTAGATATATCTATGTAAAGGCAAAAATAACAGTTGGCTATGCAGAGAACAGCTGTTCTCGCCTTTCTTGCGTGTCAGAATGCAGTGTTGAGAGATAATTACACAAGGAACACATCAAGAACTTTGTAAACATTTAGTGTACATAAATGTCACTTTTATTCAAGTATTACTTGCTTTGAGTTTGGCAGGCATAATCTGTGAAAGAAAATACCACTTGCGTTTCTGGGTTTTTTTGTAATATTTATACGTTTCCTAAAAGAACAATCTGGAATAGTTCCACAGTTCCCACAGCAAAACTTGCTATCTACTTGTGCTACTGGGCAGGCTAGCCTATCCAACTTGCATTCCTCTTAGCTAATTCTGACAGTTAACTTTCTCCAGGAAAATTGATTTAAGCATTTTCAATATTATACACATGAATAATCTAAAGGGAAAAAAAAAAAAAAAAAAGGTGTATACTGTAGCCAGTAGTTAAAAATGCCCTAGAGATACTGAAAAGATTCTTTAAGCCCTGTCTATATTAGAAAATAGGGAATGTGAGAGACAACAATATATGCCCATGTAGTTCTAGTTTTGCTTGGCTTCCAAAATCAATGCATCTCTATCCACAAGCTAATAAGCTCCTTTTACCTGGCAGATGGATGAACTGGGCGTACAGCATCTTGTGGATACAGCTGTGACCTTCTACAGCATATCATGTGACTTTCTACAGCATATCACAAATACCTGTGGTATCTCCATAACATCCTGGTTTTGTAGCTGGTGGTGTGACTACTCCGAAGATCTTTGTAAGGTGATCACAATGGGGTGAAGCAGATGGTAATTCACTATTTGATAGGAGGAGCAATAACAAAATTTATGAAAGATATGCTGAGGAATTCAGTATTAAACCACTGGTAGCAGTGACCAAAACAAGGAATATCTCACACAAGCTCAAGGTTTTTACACAAGTTCTAGCCTAGTTAGCTAATATAAGAATGCATTTTAGTGGTCTCGTATTAAGAGTCTGGTTTTTTTAAATTTAGCTTTATGGAACATATTCTTAAGTCAGAATATTTTACAGTCCATTCAAAAAAACCTCCCAGAATTCCAAAGGTTTTATCTGTAATACACTATTTTTAAAGATGTTAAGTTAAAAGTTAGGGAAAAAAGGCTATAACCACATTATATTATCCAGAGTGATTTAGGTATTTAAGGAACTTGAATTTTTAACTTATAAATGAGACTTATGAGAGATGGTTACATAGAGCAGAAGCACCTGTTCTGTGCTGAAAACTGTTACCCCAAGTCATGGAGGTTTAAGTATGAATGAATTCAGACTTTCTTAATTTGTAGTTGATCAGTGCTATTATTATTGTAATATGCAATTGGTTTGTAGCTGGAGCAAAGATTTGGAATAACAATCTGTATTGTTATGCTCAACCTGTATTTCTCTATGTTTGTCTTTGTGAGTAGCTAAAAAATGGGTAAAGAAAATGCAAACTCAGTTCTATGCTGTTACCTAACGCTGTTTGCCATGATAGGGAGACTCAGCCTTGAAATTATATCCATTTTATAGGAAGCCTGTCAGAAGATGCAGGTACTCTAGATAATTTTTAGCCTTTCAATTAATGAAGAAAAATAGATTTAAAGAATTAATTTATTTATTAATGCTCTGTCATAATGTTTCTCTCACTTTCATAGGTTAAGCCGTCTGTAAGCCTAATTTATTATTTGTCCAAGAATCTTTCAGTAACTATTCAGACGCAATTGCGAATCCAGCTGTTTCTTTCCTTTTAATAAGTTGCCCCTCGGATGCCTCACTACTCTCTGATTTGACCATGTTACTCGCTTTTGGTTGCAGAGGCAAGGGCGGGAGAACAGGATGCAAAGAACAAACTCCGGGCCTTCCTCAAAGGTCAAGTGATGCCCACCATTGTGTATGCTACCCCCACTCCCCAGTCTGTGGTGAACGCAAGGGTCCCTGTGGCTCCTATTCTGCCTTTATGGTGACCCTCGGTTGGACCCTAGAAAGCAATGCAAGTAGATAAGTGGCATGTTGTGATCCTTTTCCAGAATATTTTCTCGGTCTCAGGCAATAAGCAGATCAGGAAAATTCTTCACCTTAGTAGAAAAGGAGGATTATTACAGGCTTGTAGCATATTTCTCAGTGGGATGAATGGTTTCAGTCTTATTTAGGCTGTTCTGCATAAAAATTAGTTATTTACTGAGGTATGGATGAGGATTGCTTCCATGAGATGTCTCCAGGATCACATCTACACAAGATATTTTGGTGAGGTTTTGGTTTTCAATTACTGAGTATTGAAATATTGTAAAGTTGCAACAAAAGAGGATTGAGAAATGAGAGTGTACTCTGTTGCAAGAGGGTGTTCTGTGTAAACTGTAGATTTCAGTCTTCTCAAACAGATGACAGAGCTGAAACTTGGATCTCCCATACACTTGGTAAAGTGGTCCAGTTTATGTGATGCTACAGAAAAAGGGATGGAGAGGAGAGGATGCCAGTGGAAACTCCTTGTTGTTTTCAGAAACCAGCCTTTAATTTTCTTTGCTTTTATGATAAAAGTTTGAAAAAGAAAGCTCATATCTTTGGTGAAAAGGAGTATTATTTTGATGAAAAATACAAAAGGAAATTTTAATTTCTTTTTATTTTTAATTGAAAAATTTACAAAGTATACTCTGTTCATTGCAGTCTTTCATTGCTATCTTTTTAAAAATCCTTCAAGAACAAGATAGTCATTCTTAAAATAATATAAACCCAAGGATTCTTTCTCAGGTTATTAAAATTTCTGAATACATAAAACAGGACAGTGAATTTTGAAACTTTTGACCTTCAGCTTCAATATTTTGTGTTTTCTTTTGTTGGCCAATACCTTTCTCCCTACAGTTTAGTGAGGCTGTAAACTGTGTGGAAGAGAAAAGCAAGGCAACCAACATTCAGAATATTGAAAAGGTTGTGGTAATAAAGCACCTGTCACAGATTGTATGAGATATTAAAATTCTGATGCTTAATTCCCCTGACCGCAGTTTTAAAGGAAAGAAGACGATGACGCAATGCAAGCTCAGTCTGAAAAATATCACAATGAGAATAGGTGAGGTAAAATCTTGACCAATTCTATTTCAAAATAGTAATATCTTGATTTTCAGATATTCAGAGTTTTTAGTGCTATATTAAGGAAATACAGGCAACCAGAATTCACAATTCAGCTCACTGAAATATGTGTGGAGTAAGATAAGACCATTGTTGCGACGCGGGAGTCACGGACAATGCTGAGCCAACCAATATGAGCCAGCGAATGCCGTTTATTGCCCCTTAACACACTGCTTATATAACAAACTTGAACAAGCATGAGCATCATAACAACTTCTGATTGGTCTGACAACACTGCTCACGCGCCGGATAGCAGCACTCGATTGGCCCCTGCCGGATGCCCACGCACATGCCTCGTGCACCCTGCAGAGACACCATCTTTCAACCCCGAGGTGTCTGAATTGCTCACAAGATGTCGCCGTCGCGCACCCAGTCCCAACAAATCCCCCTTTTTGTTTTTGAGCAACCCACACCCCCTGAAACATTCTCTGCATTAGCGCTTTTCCACAGGTAATTAAACTACATATAACGCATCTTATCACAACTAAAGTTATAACTAGTTACAACATGTTAAA
>WYDI02026311.1:0-11593 GCA_009867235.2 Psittacus erithacus | reverse complement strand
TTGTTTATTGTTATTTTATCATGTCTTATTGGGGTTTTTTTGGTTTACTTTGGTTTATTCTATTCTATTATTTATTATTTTATTTTTTATTTATTTTTTATTTTACTTCATGTCTCATTATTTTATTGCACTTTCTTTCATTATTTTATTTTACTCTCTTTTTATTTTATCTTGGTTTATTTTACTCCATTTCATGTTATCTTTTGTTTTGTTTCACTTTATTTATGTCATTATCTCACTTTCTTTTATCTTCTTGGGCAAGTTCCCCTTCCTGTAGCCTAAAACAAAAACTCATTTTGCTTTGTTTCTTCTCTAATATTCAAATCAGCAGCAGATTCGTGTGATTCGAGTGCACAGCGTTCACCCCACATCTCCTAAACACATTTCAAAGGAATCACAGAAACCCTCTTTAAAGCACGAGCCTCTTTGTGTCTGTTCCGCATTGAGATCGTGTCAGAACTTCTTTGCACCTGGAAGTTTCTCTCCCACTCGCCAACATTCATCACTTCCAGGATGTCCTAAAATCTGCACCAAAATATCCTCATTTTTAAAAAGTCAGCCCAGAACTGCTCAAGGCTGAGGAATTCCATTAGCACTTGATGCTTGGCAAAGCAGTGCCAGGTCGGGACAGACACATTTGCTTTGCTGAGCAAGAGAAAATTGGGGCTTTTTTAAAGATGATGCATGAGAAATCTATCCCAAAGTGCATTCGGAGGCAGAGCAATCCTGCTGCCCTTAAAATGGGACATTCCCTGCTCCTCTCCACTGGTTTCCATGAAGTACCCCAACATGATGCTACAAACACTGCATGACAGCCACTGGCCGTTTCACAGAGGAGGGAATCAGGCAGTGGTGGCCCATTTGGCCACTTTCTGGACATAGCAGAGCCTCTGAGTTTCATTCCAGTCCAAATACATGAAATACCTCCTGGATTATATATATCCCAGTGGGAACAGCCAGCCCCATCCCCATGTCCCTCCTTGAGGGACCACAGCCGACATCAGAGCATCCCTGTTTTCCAGAGGACACAGGACACGATTTACTGGCCGTGTTTTTCCACTCAGTGCAGGGATGGGAGTCAGTGGTGTGGATTCTGGAATCCCCAGGCCACGTCCATGGGGAGCTGTGACATCCTGCAGAGGTGGAGAACTCCTGTCTTCCCCAAGTGCTTAAGCAGGATGGAAAGCCCAAGTGCCGTGACTTGCCCAGGGCCTCCCCGAGCTCTGAGAGAGCAGAAAGGCTGTTAATGCTGCAGCCAGGAGAGCATCTTCCCTCCCTTCAGCCATGGACGTCTTAAAATGTTTTGTGATGGAGAAAGAAACATTTCTAAAGTACCATTTCATGTCTCAGAATGGCTCCAGGGCTCGAAAAAACATGTTTATTTACTACTATGCTGATTTTAATGCAAAAGATTGGTTCAGTGACTAGAGGAAACAGAACAGGCGACAGTTCCCATAATGTCTGCAAAGTGTTCTCGGGCTGACGGAAATATTTTCTTTCTTTCTCTCTCCTTTTTAATCTAGCATTTCAAACTGAAGGATGGCTGCAGGGCTGAGAAATCACTTGATGAAACACCCAACATTTACATTCTTGCAGGAGAAAAGCTAACTTCTGGTTTTTCATCTTAGTGAAGCAGAAGAAACAACCCTGCAGCAGCTCACGTCCATTTAACCCTTCCTGGCTGCAGCTCTTTAGTTAAAAGTCAGCTGTCCATTGCAGAGCTTCAGGGATTTTGTTCCTTTTCCAAGCTCTGGGCTCTAAGGGTGCTGAAGGTGGTTAAAATACACTTTGCGTCTTGGTTTCCAGTTGTATTCATGAGTGGCAGCGGAAGGGACCCGGCCTGGCTCTGGCATCAGAGCTCTCAGGAGGCCCACAGCAGAGCACCACAGCATCAAACCCTGATGTATCAGAAGCCACAGGTCACAAATCAAAGCCCCAGGCTGGATGGGGCTTGGAGCAACCTGCTGTAGTGGAAGGTGTCCCTGCCCCTGGCAGGGGTTGGAACCGCATGAGTTCCCCTTCCAACCCAAACCATTCCATGATTCTATGAATCCAGTAAGCAGAGGACGCATTTATTTTGAGCACAGGCATGACTTTCCAGCAAGCTCAGTAATGACCAAGACCTACAAGATCTTTCCAGTCTTCCCCCCTACAGGGATGATGCCACGGGGATGGCCATCAGTGTGGCCAAGGCATGCCACAGGGCAGACTGGGCTGTGCCACATACATGCAGTGGAGCAGCTCTGGGCTGGAAAAGGACAATGGAAGAAATGGAAAAATTAAGAAGTCTGCCTGCGAGACTGGTTTCTCGGAAGCAAACCTTCAGAGGCCTTCACAAGGCGGATCAATTGTCATACTGCGATGGATTTTTGTAACTTGACAGAAGCTTTCTTTGCAGGTAGAAGCAGTGTTACCTCCCCAGCCCAATGCATGCAAGCAGTTTGTGCACTGCGCTGTGAACTACAGGGCAGTCTGGTGGGTGCAGAGAATTATGTGCTGCTAGAAACCTTTACTTTGCGGTACACTTAGCTTACACTTCAGTGTACTTGGAACTCATAGAAGAGAGGAGAGGGAACAGCAGCTATATTACAGCCAGGTAAAGTTCATTGGGATTAACATACCGCCATGAACAGCAGCAAATGACAAACCAAAAGGTCTCAGAAACCCTTGTTTATGTACTTGAATTATTTATGGCAGAGGGATTTGCCTTTTCCTCTCCCCATCACAGCAGCCAAGTGAACTTTGCCAGATGATGAGTTTTTCTTGTTGTGCTGCAGCGGCAAGAGCAGAGACAAGTGTTAATGTCGTTGTACAAACCAAAAACACCGTAAGTGAGGAAAGAGTTGGCTCCTCAGGGGGGGTTGTTGTAGTCAGCGTAGTAGAGCTCAGTGGTGTGGGAGAATACTCAGCTTCTGGCCATACAGAACAGTAACTATCTAAGTAATGGTTTACTTAGGTGACATGGTGTAGTGTGAGGTGTCCCTGCTCATGGCAGGGGGGTTGGAACTGGATAATCCTAAGGTCCTTTCCAACCCTAACTATTCTATGATTCTAAGTACACACCTCTCAGCTACAAAACTCAAAGGGGTCTGGAGGTGGGCATTACGCCTGCATTTCCCTTTGGAAAATGGAGATAAAGAGGTTAAATGACAACCTGTGACCATGCTGTCTCTGCCTCATTAGTCTCTTGCTCCTCTGCTCCTTGACCGCTTTGTGGTGTCTTCATTCCACTTCCCACTCCAGAATTACACTCTGCTCCCATTAGGGAGCCTTGCTGGCACATATTTCACTGGGAAAGCTTTAACCCTGCTGCAGTAAATCTCTCCTGGGTCACGGGGGGTCTCATTCCAGCCCTGCAATGTTTTCATGTCAGCCCACAGAGATCCCCTGGGAGGCCCAGGGCTCAGAACTGGCATTTTGACGATGTCTGAGCTCTCTGAACCAGACCATGACCCTGGCAGATAAGTGTCATCACAGCCCTCTTCTAACATTAGTAATGGCAATTGCCAGGCCTGATGGGACAATGAACAGCATATTCACACCCCCTTCCTGATACCCACCACACTTGAGGAGGGATGGGGTGCTAACACTGCATTTTGGGACAAGCCCCTGAAATCTTAGCTCAGCCAAAGCTGCAAGACCCAGGAGACAATCTCTTACCCAAGAAAGCCTTTCCTTTGTTGTCTTTGGTGGCTGTTCAGCTCCGTTCTTTTTTCTCTGCTGGGTATTCTTTCCGGCTTTGAAAGCGATGTGACAGCTCCGGTTATCCCAACCCTCCGACTGCTCCAGCTCACGTAATGCTGACCAGAAAGTGGGAAACACCACTAGCAGGCTCTGACACCTCACTCCTCTGGGCAGGGCTTTCCCTCATCAGCATCCCCAGGAACATGATGAAGTCACTCATGGGATGAGGCACTGCTCAGAGCGAGCCCATGTGATGGAATCAGAGGTTGCAGTTGTTATTTATTATCAATAAAGTAAATTAAGTTCTGAGTTCTTTACATTAAGCCTCTGCACAAGGCTCAGGAATCACTCTCTGCCACACAGCTGACAAGATGTAAGTGATGGCTGTTTTGACTACAACCAGGCTCATTTGGTGTACATTAAAATGATTAGGAATAAGTTAAACAGAAATGAGAGTGTCTCCAAGGTGGCCACATTGTCCTACCTCAGCCGGTCCAAGGTTGTGTGCACAAAGCCTTTACTTGTTTGTAAACACAGAAATCCTTCAGCTCCTGGCGCGAGAACTGCTCCAGAAGCACAAGGCACTGCTTGTTTCCAGCTGGATCCCAGGAGGTGAGAGTAGGACAACAACAAACTAACGGATCATTGGCCTGTTTCAGAAGCTATTTATTGCATGAGGGTTTGGTGATGAGCGGAAGAAGAGAAAACCCGGCCCCAGGAGGCGTTTTCCCTCCGGCTGTGTTAATTCACGTGCAGGTACTGACTGCCCTGGCTCAGCGGATGCTGCCAGGCTGGGGCTGGAAGGCTTCTGACCTCCCCAGACACAGAATGGAGACTCTTGTCCCAAGAGCACCACTAAAATAATTTTTTCAGAGAAATATCTCCTTTCATCTTAAAGACCCAACATGTCGGTGGATGGAACATCCTCTTGTAAATCATCTTTGTATTGAATTGCCTTTACTGCTCAGAAACTGCATTTAACTCCAACTGGCACAATTCACAGGACTTTACAAGCCCTTCTCTGGCTCACTGCTTCCTCTTTAAGGTCTGATCAGAATTTCTGCTCCCCAGATGCATCATCTTTCCCTTGGCTCTGTGAGCGTGCATCTTGTTAGCACAGGACCTGTTGTGCCAAGCAACCTGGGTGGCTGCAGCGCCAGACTCTTTAGGTCTTGCTCCCACTGCAGCCTGTTGCATTTGAGGTCACCTTTTAAAGAGTTGTGAAACTTGGGATAGGACACATAGAATGGCTCATTTCTTTGACAGAACCATCCCTTTTCCAAAGTCTTTCTTGCACAGCAATTTTCATTACTCTAAAGTTGACCACTAAGCAAATAAATGGTGTTCAGCCTCTCCCTACACATCCTCTTACATACCTCACCATTTGGGGAATTAGATGCCCAGAAACACAAGCAGCTCAGGTCAGCCTTGGAGGGGCGAATATCCCTGCCCAGGTGGGAAGGGGACAAGGAGGCTGCACGTCTTCTCTGCAGGAGATGATGATGCTCTCAGTGAGAGCATCACACCACCTGAGACGGAGTCAGGCCGCTCACTTCTCTAAGCTAAGCATGTAAATGAGCCTGGCATAATCAGTCTGTGTTTCCCCTTCCTTTCCATAGAAGAACACTTTGGATTGAAGTGTCTGTGATGTGACTGACACAGCAAGTCACTGTTGTCAGAGCAGTGATGTATGAGTTGATGCTGCAGTGCTGGAGGTGGAAGCGGGTAACCTTGGCTCCCTGCTGCTCCTCTGCCAGGAGCCCGGGACCCGAGGTAACTGGTGGGTGCTGCTGGGAAGTGGCTCCTTCACCACTGGAAATGGGCTAATACTGACACTGACGCCCACTGAAGATGTTATCTGTCACCATTCACATGTGACAACTAAACCAGCCCACCTGGGCTTGTCTTCTCCACTGATGGCTGGAGTCCATGGAGCGGGCAGAGGGATGGAGCAGCCCTGCAGCTCTGAGCTGAAATATTGCTGCTGCACATAGAACAGTCTGAGTCTTTATTTTGAGTGATCGAGGTAATCGGAGTGACTAAGCAATAATTTAATTCATGCTAAGAATTTTAATGTCTTATGACTGTGACATTTCCTACACATTTAGCTCCAACATACTGTGAGAATGTCCTGGGAATCATCTTTGGAAATACATTTAGTTACAATCAAACCCACTTCTCCCCAAGACAAATGCTCTGTGTAATTTGTTCTGCAGACCCGATGGAGGATTTTATTACGGCAGCTACGGCAAAAAGCAGATCCTGAAAAGCACCTCTCCTATAAAGCTGGTGCATTGCACACAAAAGACTTGCAAAGCGACTCTTGCTGCTGAAGTCAAGCCAAAACTCTTAATATTTCCCACACAACCAGAGTGCGATCTTATCACAGGAGCTGCAGTCAGAGCCCATGCATTGGCACAGATCCTTTGCTATTGTTGAGACAGTCTTGATGTGAGAAAATGTAGAATAATAATGATCCCTCCCGAAGTGTATTGTTACTTTTTATTCTCTATTTGCTCTGGTAGCTCCACCATTAAAAACCGAGAGGAGAACCCAAGAAAAGCCATCACTTGAAGTCTCTCAGGACAATGCTTAAAGAGATGAGAAAGAGCTTTGCCAGCCAAAGATCTGCTGGAAAGGGGACTTCAGCCTATTAATTTCCCAGCTTTCCCACAACAGTTTGGAGAGCTTTTGTTTCCCATTGTTGTAAGACAGATTTCTAATCCTCTCTTCATTAAGAGCCCTGCAGTGATGTGATATCCCACCTGGCCCCCAGCCTCATCCATCCTGGTGGGGTGTCTCGTACCTGCTCCGAGGTGCTCCCTGCTCCTGGTGGGCTGACCGGTGCGGGGCAGGAGAAGGAACAGGAGCAGCAGTTAATGCACACAAAAGGATGGAAAAAACCTCCTGTGATTTACCCACCCGGAATTCAATAAACATTAGATCTGATGGCATTCATCGTTTTTCCATAGCATGCTCGATTACTGCTTCAGTTATTGCTCAAATGACATCATTCCTGGCACAGGAATTGATTGATTTTTTAATGAATATTCATACGGCATTTCAGCCACGAGTAGGCATTAATATTCTAAGAAAGAAGAATGAAATGTACATCCTAATTTAATGAATGATTGTAAATATGTATCTGATGGATAATGTGACGATAAGCATTTAAAAAGGCATCCATAGTCACCTCGGATGCTTTTCTTAGGAACAAAGGGACAACCAGGATGCAGGCAGGGCAAACGGGACGAGGGAAGAGTGGGACTGGGTCACCCTGTCAGGGTGCTTCTGCCCATTCCTCCTGTTGCTCCAGACGGGAATCTGCACCCAGCCCAGCCTTAAGTGCCCTGAGGTAAATCATGTCATCATTACTATTAAATTGATAATGCCTCCTGACCTCGGGTGATACTGCGGCTGCAGGCTGGTAAGCACTGAAAAACACTGATGCGAGTGAGCTGTGAAGCTCTCCATAAGGAGGCTGGAGATTAATAAGAAATGAAGGAGAAAGCACCCATCTTCTCTGTGCCTGATGGGTGCTGGGTACCCATCCTGCCCCCCACCAGCGGCTGCCATCCCACCCTAGAGATCCTGGGGGCTTGTTGGAGGCAGGCAGGTATAGCATCGGCCCTGTCCTCTGTGGAGCTCTGTCATGTTCAATTCCCTTCACTGCATTAAGCATTCAAGGCTCACGGTCCCTGAATGCACATATATTTGTCAGACACTCTTAAGATGTCTCCCTGTTCTGAGCACTGATCCTTTGTGAAGGCAACAGTTGTAGTGCTTAAACAGCGACAACGGGCTCAGTCCTCCCCCCTCGTGCCAGTCCCAGCTCTGCAAAGCACTAAAACATGAGCTTACACAAGCTCAGCGTAATGCTGCTTAGAGCCTCTTAAACAGGTTTCATTCAAATGAGTGCTCAGTCCCGTGGGAACAGCACACACCTGAAGCATCTTCTGGAAGCAGGGCTTAAATCAGGGCATCACCATTAAAGTCACCGAGGTGACAGGCATGAAAGGCTATTTATACCCAGCGGCTTTCTATTGTGCAAGGGAGAGAGCAGGCCCTTCTGCTGACAAAGCAGAAACGCGCCTCATCCCCATGTGCAATGCAAAAAGGAATACCCTAAATTCCCTGCAATCTTTCCAGAACTGCAGCCAGGACACACTGAATCCTGAGACCGGGAAGCAGGAACCCCAACATGTACAGAACTTGGTTTGCTTTCCTCTGCCATCAAATCAGCCACTTGATTTTCCTCTTGGCAGCTGGCAGAGGGGTGGGAAAACCCCTGCAAACCTTTGGAGGCCAGTTCCTGAACCTCTGACTGAAGAGTAGAGCCAAGGAGAAGGGCTCTGCTCTGCAGCGCCCTGGCAGAGCAGCCCTGCAGCCGGGGCTCTCGTTTGTGCATCAGATGCGTGGGACCGAGTTTGCCGATAAAAATATATACAGAGTTATGCTTGGTATGGAACAAGCAGGCAGGAGCTGCTGAAGACTTCACAACATCCCGCTGCTGGCTTGCCTCCAACATGCCAAAACAAAACAAAATTCACTTGGCATCTCTGCAGATTGAAGCAAGTTTTCTCTTTGCAGCGATTGCTGAACAAACGCTCAGCTCCTGTGCGCCGCCCCCGCCACTGCCTTCTCCCCCGAATCATGTGCTGGAAGGATGGATGCGAAAGATGCTCAAGGTCACAGGCTGGGAACAAACCCGGCTCTCGCCCATCTCTGTGGTTTCACTGCACTGTGTCAACTGAGCACAAGCTGAGGGTGATGGGTGCGACTGCCCCATGGGACCCACAGCAGTGGGGGGCTTCTCCAAAGGGGCCCACCTTGCTTCTTATTATTCTGAGGGCTTTCAGACCAGCCCCCTCGGAGGTGCAGCTTGCAGCCTGGGCTGAACCCAACCCCTTTTTCTCGCCATTCACATGGGAAAAGCAAACCCATCTTCCTCTTATGGTCCTCCTATGCTCTTGAAGGCAGCAGGATGTTCTGAGCAGGCCAGGAAGCACAGCAGCAACGTGGGTGCTAAAACAAAGAGCAAAGTCAGCAGGGAAAAACCCCCACAGCAAAGCCCTGAAGGGACTTCAGGATTTGGCCTCATATTTCTTGTGCTACACAGGGACACAAAGCACCATACATCTTCTGTACATATGCACGTCGCAACTTGACCCATGAGCATCTCTTTCAAATGCTTTATTTATTTCCCCAAGAACAGGCAGTTTTGTTTGAAAGGAACACAAGGTGAAATCCTGACCTCGCTGGAAGCACGGAGACTTTGCCACTGCCTCCAGCGGAACCAGACATTTATCCAGAGCTATAAGCAGGTTTCAGGTCTTGGTTCTTGCTTCAGTTCTTTGTTGGTGTTTGACGCTTTAAAGGAAGAGACCAAAACCCCTATTGCCCTTTTATGCATGCCCAGCATTCCCAAGGAATGGGAAAAGCAGCATCAGTCCCTTCCTGACCTCTTTGGTAAGCAGTTACAGTCCCTGAAGCGTGAAATGTGCTTGCCCTTATTGTGGCACATTGCTATCATGTTGTTACCCTGTGTTTTCTCCAACCCAGGCCCCACATTCATCCCTTTCCGAAGGCGTTCCCAATGTGTGAATAAAGGCATCATTTAAACAAACAATCTCTGTGGAAACCACCCCCCTGCTACTGCAAAGGGAAGCAGCTTTGGACAGCAGAAATCAGAAATACAGGGATTTCTGGGATTTTTTAACCTCGATAGCACTGCAAAGCCCTGACAGCAGCCCCCAGAGCACAGCAACAGCTCCTCTGCAACCCAGCCTTCCCCTTCCCCTGAGGAGCTCTCTTTGTATAGTGTCTTAATCAGTACATGAAATGCTTTCAGCGAAATGCTGCCTTCTTCTGTTTATTTGTCACAACTGATGCTCTAGTGAACAGTAAATAGGAGATTTGTTGGCAAATCAGCACTACCAGCTTGGTTCATTAGGAAAGGCCGGAGCATAAGAGAACTGCGTGCACGTCCCCGACCCACAGCCCGTGAAGCTCAGCGGGTTGTACAAACCCTGAAGGGCCATAAATCTCTCCTAAACTGAACCTGGCAAACCCAAGACACACGGGTTTATGTAATTCTTAGCTGGGTTATTAAAAGGATGTGGGCTGATTAAATCAAAGTACTCACAAGACGAATTCACCACCAGTTTTGGAAGGGAAACGCCACAGTTTAACCCTGAGCCCATCTGAGCTGCGCTTGCTGCTCCCCAGCCCCGCTGCATGGCACAACGTTGGGCTTGAGGTTTGCCACCGCACAGCTTGCAGTCAGCCTCACAAGGAAAAGGAGGAAGTAACAGAGCCTACATTGCACATAACTGCAAGCAAATGCCTTTCCAAGAAACTATTAAGCAGTGTTCATTTGAAGTTTAAATGAAAAATACCCAAACAACAAAAAAAAACTTGGAAGACTTTTTCTTGGCTTGGAGCTTTTTATGATATTCAGATTGCAAGTGAAATGTGTTCAGGGAACATCAGTAATGCAGCAAAGCCAGGCTGCCATACAGTGTGGGACATGCTCCCTTCTGCTGAGCCTGCAGCACCATCCATCCCATGGACGTGCTCCTGCCTGGGACTGCTGCTGGGCAGCCAATGCCTGCCCCAGGCCAAGGGCTGCTCCATCACACCCAAACCCATTCCCCTCGCTTGGTTGCCGCAGGCCCTGAAGCACACAGCACTGGGGTCCCGGGGCTGTGTGGGTCCCCGTGCCCAGGGACGCTGGCTGGAGACCCACCAGACCCAGCAGCTCGGTGTGAAACAGCTCCTTTGTGCCGGGCAGGCACAGAGCCGGGCTCTGCTCAGCACACAGCAGCAATTGTTCCTTTGGAGGTTTGCGTGGACAAGGCCACTGTCTCCCAGTGGCTTCAGACACCCTTGATGTCAGAATAAACGAAGAGGCACCATTAAAGAGCCGCATCGGGCTTTGAAAATACCCATCACTGTGATTTATTTTTTAAATCATTGCTCATTTTTCCAGGCAGGGAGATAAGAGTCCTCTGGATAAAAAAAAGCAGCTCTTTGCCCATCTAAATTCTCCCCATTACTGAGCAAATGGTTTGCAACAGCAAATTTATTCCGCAGCGTCTCCTGTGCTCTTTTTTGTTTGAAAGAGCCACAAACAGATTGTGATTTTCTCGAACAGATTCACCATCTGGGAAATTTTTCATGCAACTCCTTTCCTCACTGGGAGCAAGTTACTCAGAGGGGAATTCCCAGCAGAGAGCAGGCTCTGAAGGGATGGGTCGTTCATTTAATTAGCATGCATAATCCTGATGTCCTTACTCAGGCAAAACTCTCACCAGGGCCAATGGGAGATTTATATTTTACTTCTTTTTTTTGTTCAAAGCTCCAGCTAAGGACTTTGGTATTTGTCTCAGTGTTACATACAGCATTTTCCATGCGGGGGAAAGTTGGCTTTCAGATGTATTAGAGGCTCTGTTTTACTACAGTCCTGTGCACCCAAGCTCAGGATGTGGTCCTGCAGACTCCATCACCAGCCCTTTCACACGCTCACCCACTTAGGGGAGCACCACACATTTCTGGAGCCCGCTGTGTGCAGCCAGAGCAGTGTGGGGTGGGGGTCAGCGGGGGAAGAGGCTCCGCAAAACCCGACAAGCAGCAGCTCAGCAGCACTGTGTTTATACAGCTCTTGTGCAAGTTATGTGGGCTTTTCTTCCCTCCCGTACATACAGACAGGCTGAGAGCTGGGGGTGTTCAGCCTGGAGAAGGCTCCAGGGAGAATTAGAGCAGCCCCAGTGCCTAAAGGGGTTACAGGGAACCTGGAGAGCAGCTTTCGACAAGGGCCTGCAGGGACAGGCTAAGGGGAATGGCTTTAACCTGCCAGAGGGGAGACTGAGATGAGCTCTTAGGCAGAAGCTCTTCCCTGGGAGGGTGC
>WYDI02026310.1:25849-62094 GCA_009867235.2 Psittacus erithacus | reverse complement strand
TTACTGACAGCTTGCCAACTGCTTTCTACAGGAGATTGCAATTGTTTAGCTGCAGTGACTGCTGTAAAAGGAAATAATCGCAAAAGTCAGGAGCTGCTGCAAGATATTTGCAAGCTGTATGAAACAAAAAGGGTTAAGTGGGGTCTTCTGGTGTCCTCACTAAAGAAGATGTAGGGTGTTTTTGCACTTTGTTTTGAAAGGGAGCTGGTAGTCAGGTCTGTGTGCCGTACGGTCCGCTAATGCAAATGTTGGGTGCCAGGTAGCATAAATTGTTGGAAAAGTTTCCTATGGCTTGATTCCCTCTGAAGATTGCAAGTGTAGGAGAGAAATGTTACATGGAGGCTTGTGAACTGTAGCTAGTTACCTCTTTACCTAGTACTGTGCTGCTAAATTAAGCTTGGAAGAACAGTTGGGGCATTTTGAGCAACCCATGGGCAGGCAAGGAAATGTAATCAGAACCCAGCAGCCTTTCTGTTTCCCTTCTCTGGACATTTGTTTATAGGCTGTTAGATGTATTATATGATATCAGTACTTTATATGTTTGTAGATCAACTCATTGCAGAGGCATCTCAGAAATCCTTGTTGCTGACCGCTGGCTGGAGATCACATGGATGTGAGAGTTGGAGTGGAAATGAAGTATGGGAGGAGAAAGATAGAATCAGCTAATTTTGGAAGGCCTCTATGGCAGCAGGAGGGATGCTGTTCCAGCATGTATCTGAGATGCAATGAATGGTGAATACAGAAATATGGGATCTCAGCTAAAAGATCCCCAAAGCCTGTTGCCAGACAACTTTCTATATCCAAAGCAGGTCCCTCTTGATACTTCACTTCTCTAGGTTTTAGGCAAGTGCCAACCTCCTCCTCATCTATTGGTGTCCTGCAGATGCCCTTGCCCCTGACTGTGCCACTCTCCAGAGCTGCTTATGGGAGATAGGAAGCCTGTGCAGCTGCTGTGTTAACAAAGAAGGGAACTTCCCTGGGGCTCCACGCAGTATCTTATTGTAAAGTCATCAATCCCCTCTCTGCAGTACCTTCATTGATGCTCTTCAGGATCCTCTTTATACAAAACTGTAGGGGCTTGGGGGGTGAAGTAAGGAGGGATTTGAAGAATGCTAAGCACTGAAGCTCTATGCTTTTTAACCTGTTAGCTTTTTGGCTTTGGCTGAGAGGCTGGAGAAAGTCAAAGACAAATCACTGAGTCCCTTTAGTGCAGCTGAAATTTCTACAGCAGCCAACTCTCTGTATTGTTTGTGGGAGTATTTTCTGTTAGGTGACAGGGCAAAGGAGAGATTTTTGTCTCATCTGGAGTCCTGTGTTTGTTGCCCATTTCAGTTTTGTGTTCCCGTGCAGTTAACTGGCTCCACATCTTCCATGTTCTTGCTTGCAATTTTTGCAATAAATGGGTGGGATGGACAAGCAAAGTGAGGACATTCAGGGATAAAGCAAGGTTATCTGCTGGAGTCCATTATTGTCACAGCTTAGGAGAACAATTCTTTTTATCCTGTATCCTGGGCTTTGCATTGCAGAGGGGACTGGTGGGTTTAAATGGGCAGACCAAGAGACAGAGGAATTTTACTTGGACGGTGAAAATGCTTGCATGCATGGAGGATGCTACAGAGCTAATGAGCCAGCCAGATCTAAAAGAGAGGAACATCTTTCTGACACCATGTGGAATTATCTGTTTGCAGTCTGAGACATAATCAGGTAAAATAGGTTCAAGACTTTCTGGTGTCCTTCTTCACTCTGCAAACAAGTTCACACATAGTGCTTTTGTCTTTTGGGATCATGTATTTAAAGCCTGGTTTTCAGTGATACAGGCACTGAGCTGGGAAAGCAAGGTTTCCTCTTGTAAGGATGAAGTCATGCATTTACTGGAGAGCTAAGGGAGTTGTGCTGTAATTTATTATTAACACAACTACTATTGTGCTAATTAACTTCTACTGTTATCCCTGGATGCCAACAGAAGCTCCCAACCACCTAATCTAGAAGTGTCCAAATAGCTGCTGAACCTGCTTTCCACCCTTGCCTGGAGTTGCATCTATCCTGACCTTGGCAGATAGGAAAACCTCAATTAAAACAGCTTTGTCACCTTGCTATTATGTTACAAACATGGTAATTTATCAGGTATGTTGTCAGAACAGTGTATTTTAATGGGTTTACCTTCTCTGAGAAGAAGAATAGTAATAAGGAAGAATAAAGCCCCATATAGAAAGGAGTTTGGAGAGAGCATGCCTCAGAGCTTCCCTGGTACTGTTCTCTCTTCATGTCTTCCAAGTCCTCCAAGCAAAGGATAGAGAGCAGGCATTATTTTCACTAAAAACATTGGTGAAGTTCACAAGGAAAGGAATTAGGCACCTGACGAGAAAATGACCGTTCACCCCCTAAAGAGGATGCTGTCCCCCACCCCAGTTCCCCAGGTTGTCTTCTGCACATTATTTGCTGTTTGGAGACATTTTAAAGACTACCAGATACAGATGACTGCTGCTGAGTACACTGGCTGGCAGCATGGGAAAGCACTCTCCTAAGAGCCCCTGGAGGGAGGCTGTGGAGCAGAGGGCTGCCAGCTCTGCACCGCAGGAGGAGGGTCTCGGTGGGGTACCACGCTTTCAAACAGCAGCGCACCACTGCAAGCTGAGGACAGGCAGCCTGGCAGAGTAAATCCCCTTTCAGAGGCAGCCCGTGAGGAAAGCACTCAGTGGATAAAGGCTGTCCCTGGGAAGGCTGGTGTATATCAGTCTGTGAAATGCTTTTCCCCACTGTTTCTTTAATGTGGAGCCTGTCAGCCTCAGGATCTAGTGAAGCATGGCCACACACTATAGACTGTAGACTTTCAAACATTATCGGATGTCAGGAGATGATCCATCTACACTTCATATTTTCCTTGAGAGCCTATGGGTCTTAATACAGTTGTTTGATGTTATTAGCAACCATGCTGCTGTTTCCAGGGCTGGAGTGAAATTTTCAGCTTGCCTGGTCCTGGTTTTCCCTCCCCAAGCAAGTGGACAAGCCAATGGTCACAACAGACCAGGAGATCGGCTCTACTGTGGGAGTGGGACAGGCAGTGCCTGAATTTTGATAGGGAATGATTGGTGTCCCCCACTGCAGCTTCCCCACGCAACTGTCTGCATGAGGGAAACTGCTCCGCAGCAGCATTTTCCTTAGCACTAATCTTAAAGCTCAGGGGTATTTGCAATGAGCATTACACATCTACTTTACACATGCATTTAACAAGGTCAGTAAAGTAGATTTGTGTTATTTATCTCCAGGAAAAATAGATGGGTATTAAACTCACATACATCATTCAGAAATACTGTTGTAACATTAGGGTACCATTGTCTTCTCTTGCTGCATATAAAGGGATTACTTTGGCTGTAGATAAGAGTGCTACTTCGCACTAACCTCAACAGTGTTTGCTTCTGGCTGACAGAAAGGATCCCTTTTCTCTCCTGAGGTGCTCTGACCAAATCAGTGTCTGGACCAGATTCTCTTTGCTTAGTGCTATTGCAAGACACACACGAGACCTCAACCCAGGAAGTTTAAATCTTGGTGAGGGGGGAGCACCTCTTGCAGCTCCAACATGATGGAGGGGAGCTGGCAGCTCTGCTGAGAAGCTCATCCAGGAGTATCACAGTTGTGGCAACTTGTACAACCACATTCATGACCACAGGCCAGGATAAAGGAAAGGAGTGATAGATGAGTATTAAAAGGTACGGTGCACTGGTTTCCCAGGGCTCGCCCTTTATGGAATGTATTGCAAGACTGCAGTTAGTGAGACATTCCTAATTACTTCAGTCTTAATCTAACTGCCCAGGAGTTCAAGCCTGTCCTCAGCACAGACAGATGCACATCAGTTTCATAGGATGGCAGTGACATCTTCATGAAGGAGAACTGAGGGCAGAGGTGCGTAAATCATTGGCAGCAGGGGACAACCCCAGTCCTAACCTCCGTTGGAGACCTCAGAGATTTCTGTACATGGGAGCTCACATGGGGTGAAGGACAATACTCCTTATGGCTATGTTCCCCAATGAAAACTGCAGCAAAGTGTAATACATGTGGATGTGTGAAAGGCTGGCAACAGCGCTTATCTCCGGAGCAGCACATAGCAGTTCTGCTGAGGTAGATATATTGCTGTCGTTTCTTGTCGGCTCCCCAGCCATGGAGCCTTTCTTTGTGGTGCCATTATCTTCGAGTCCCTGAAATCATTTGTGTTACTGAGCTGCTAAAGAGACCTTTTGTCATCCTGGCCAATTGCTAATAGCAATAACATGTAAACAAATACCATTCCTGTAAATCAGCATTTAATCAGTTCAGTGGAAGGAGTTCAGAGAGATGTAGCCTAGAAACAAGTTTACATAGGAAGGTTTTTGCGGCTTCATGCTCTGACCACCTCCAACTCAGCAAACGGCATGTCAAGCCCATTGGGAAGAGCACAGTGGTGGTTCATCAGAGCCAGCATCACTCAAAGGGTCCTGGTAGAAGGGTCCAGCCCCAACCCAGGCAGTACAGGAACTGCTCAGTGAGAAGCTCTTCAGAAACGTGCAAGGATTTTTAGGTACATGTGAGGACCACACCATGGGGTGTCAGAAAGCTCCTTGCCTTGTAGTTAGTGGGCTTGCAGTAGTGGATACAACTACACTGACATCTGTGCAACAAGGGCTGTCCTTGGCACCATGGAGTACGAGGTTTCTAGATAAAGAAAGATGTGTTGCAGGTGTTAGTACCAGTTAGTACTTGCTCTGCTCTTGTATCCCATTCTGAACTGCTCTGGTTTCTTATTTGCACTGTTTCCATCTCAGGGCTGCTCAGGATGACGCCATGTCTTTTCCTCACTTGTGATGAAGGTGGAGGGGAACTGCCTCCCACACAGGAGGTGATCTTTAAACTCAGGGTGTTTCTGTCCTGGGATGGCTATGGACATGCATACACCAGGGTTCACTGAAGAGGACTCTCCTTCATACTGCTTCTGACCCCAAGAGCAAGAGAGAAGTTGCTGAACATGCAAAAGGCTGTATTTCCATAGAGGACACATTGTGTTTCTTTTATGTGGTACCTCCATTTATCACCACTTATTTCCAGAAAGCCCAAACTTTGTGTGCCAGCATGCCTTGCCATTCCCTGTGCTTCTCCCGTGCTTTAACAGAAAGAAACAAGATGGAGTTCTCCCTTTATTTCCAAACTGTTGCGTCTTCTTTTCAGAGGCTCTCAGCAGAAGCAAGGAACAGCTTTCTGTACGTGTCAGCATGAACTAGAACACTTCCTAGCTTGACCTGTTTCCAGCAGTGTAAACACAGATGCCTGAAATGTGAGTTAAAAACTATATTCTGCATATATAAATAATCTCCAAGCTATGGCAGTAAAATAACACAGCTGTGTCTCCTCTAGGACTAAAGGACTCAGGCTCTCGTGAGTAGATATACTGATTTAAGTGGCTGTTTCTCTGGTCTTCTGTTTTCCTGAAAGCTGTTTTTTACTATGGAAGATCAACACAGTCATCACTTCTTGGGTCTGGAGGGTTACGGTGTACTGCTCTGTAGTGGTTTCCCCATGAGTTGTTGGCTGCTACCCTGTGCTGTATCCCAGCGCAGTGTTGCCTGCTGGGATGTGAGTGCATCCACATGGTCCTGTACCAGCAGATGCGGCTGTCTCTTCTCAGATCACTTTTTGCCTGTGCTGTGACTGGTCCTAAGCTGGATGCTGCCACGTACATGGTGTCCTGTACCCGATGTCCTGCCAGTTCGGAGGAGGGTTGCTGAACCACAGTCCTCTTGCTTCAGTTGTGATGGAGGCTCAGTACCCTGGTGAAAAGCTGCATCCCTGGCAGTGGTGAAGGGTAGACTTCAGCCCTTGCTGTGAGGGATCCACTGCAGGTTTAGCAGTGATTGCTTCAGGTATTTAAGGCGCTGTTCGAGAGCAAACCAAGGTTCACAGAGCAGCTGGGTCTCAGGGAAAGAACTTCTTTCAGTAGTGTCCCAGGGGCGGGGGTACTTCAGGGTCTGCGGCAACACTTACAGCAGTGCCTTACATTGCTGCCCTAAAGATCGTCTGCTGTAGAGAAGAAAGGGGAAGGAGTTTCAGAGCTGGCAGGGATTCAGTGCCAACCCCCTCGGCTCAGCCAGGGCGCTGCTTTACTCTCCTCTTATCTTTATGTTAATCTTGTTTTATAATTTTTATGGTTAGGAAAAGGAAAATAAAACCTCAGAGATACAGAACACTCTGAACACAATATCCAGGCAAAGACACCCTTTTCTAGCTGATGTAAATGCAGCCTCTGGTGTTAGTTATATACAGGCTCTGATCTTCCTCCATGTCAGCTCCTCACGCTATCTGCAGTAAATACACATCTTGATTTACACCAGTGCAAGTAAGCGATACGGTCCAATGACCCTGGCACTCCATTTGTAGGAATAGTTTGGCCTGGCTCCCATTTCAATGTTTTCCAGGGACTCCTGGCTGTGGTGGAATTGCACTGAGCTGGTGCTCATATGCAAAGAGGAGAAGTTCTTTGCTTGCATCTGCCAAATCACAACGCACTAAATGGTCCCTGAGCTTCAGGATGACAGGGGAAATCCCCCCACATTCCCTTTCCTACACTAGCAGGAGGCAGTCTCACACTTTCACCGCTCTGGAGAAGCCTACGAGCAAAGTATTTTTGAGGGAGGAGAGAACTCACGAGATTGCAGAGGATTTTTTGCTGCTCTTTTCACAGCTCCTGGGGTTTCCCTAGCAGTGCTGAGAGGACAGGCTGTGACGCTCTCCCAGCTTCTCATTCCTGTGACTCCCTTAGGGCTGGGAATGTTGAATCCACAAGCTGCAGGTAATGCAGACCCCATGGATCCAGGAGGGATGAGCTGCGGGAGAGCATGCATCAGCCTGGATGCAGGAGCAAGTGGAAATATCCCACCGTAGTGGCTCATGGGCTTCTCTTACCAAGCTGCTGTGGACAGCATAATGCCTCCAATATGTATCTGCAGCTATCACAGTCCTACCTGCCATTATGGGTCTAAACTGGGCTCTGCAGCAGCACTGGTTAAGTTCCTACTACTGATGTCTTCCTGCTCCTAGTTTATGAGGAGTCTGGGCCACTTCCCTTCTCTTCCTAGCCCCTTTGCAGCCTCATCAGATAGCTGAAAGGCAGTGGAAGAGCCAGCGTTTTATCCCTGTGCGCTCCTTGATGAGACACACATCCTGCGGGCATCACAGGCCGTGCAAAGGTGACGTGGTCACAGGCAAGCATCCTCTTCAGCATGAAGCTGGCAGCCAGAGCCTGCTTGCAACACATGCATGGAAATCATATGCAGGAATTCCCAGTCTAAGTGTAGGTGAATCAGTGTGACAGAGCCACTTTCTATTCGCTTGGATTTGGCTCCCTAGCTTTAGGCAAGAAGATTTCAATAGGGTACGGGAAACAACCTCTTTACAGGCAAAAGGAGTTGTGCTTCCATCCAATGCACTTCCAGACAGGATAAATTCTTTCTACATCATCACAGCAACCTTGCTAAGCTGTGATGGTCCTTCTTAAAGTCAAAATTAGTTGATAGTGACACTCCAACTATTGAGGTTGTCTTTTAGTGAGCTCTCTACCTGCTTAGCAGTCTCCTGTGCTGCAGGCAGTCTCTCTTCACCTCCATTGTGTGAAAATCAGGTGTCTCCACTGGCATTTTTCAGAGTCCTATCTCAGAAGTGGATGTCTTCATTTTAGCCCAGCCATGAGCCTTTCCTTTTGCTTTGATGAGAAGCTATGCTTTTCAGAGTGGGGGGTTGGCATGTGCACTTGGCAGAGGGGAAGTTCCTTCCTTTAGTCTGTCAAAAATGGCTTTTTGTTTACTCACAGCCTTTACTCACATCCCTTCTTTCAGTTGCAACTCAGCTTTCTGCTTCTTGAGCCTTCGGTGCTGAGATTTCCTAAGCTATCTGGTCAGAACCTCTGAGGAACACAAGAAGGGGAGACTTGGTTCCCTTTAATACACCATAAACAAAATACAGAGAAAATCTTTTACCATCATAAGTGAACAGTAACAGCCACTTCAAAATGGAAACCCTAAAGAAATGTTTCACTTAATGGTAGAAGGCCATCTTTAAGGCCAAAATGATGCTTTTCTGCCCTGGGTTCCTCCAGCAGTTGCTCCCTGACACCAGCTGTGTTGTTATGCATTTCCCAGCCCCTCTTGGCTGGGAATGAGACCCTAATGGCAGCAGCAGGCAAAACCCTGGATGAGCTCAGTCCCTTCCCTGCGCAGCCCAAGGGGAGACACAGGGTCCCATCACCAGGTCTTTGGGTCACAGCCCTTCATCACTATGGAAAAGCAGAACAGGGTTAAAAAGGGGTTTACTACTGGTGAGCTGTGCCTGAACTCTGCTGTTCTTGGCTGTGGACCTCACAGTGTTAAACAGGAGAGCGTGTACTTGAAGCCTGCGGGTTTGTTTTAGTTTGGCTCATTAATCTTACTGAAGCATTGCTGGCTTCAGCCACTGAGAGGATTAAGTGGGGCAGCAAAACAAACGGAAGCCTGAATATCTGCCCAGGTTATCAGCACCTCCCTTCCACCAGCAGACACTCTGGGACTGGTCAGTGAGGGGGTACCCCTACCCTTGTCTGACTGAAATTCCTCTTAGGTTTTAATTGTTGGGAATATTGATCAGACAGATACAAAATACACAGAGATAGGAATAAATCATTACCTGAGCTGTCAGCCAGAACTGAGGACAGGCAGGGTGACTTCTCCATTCATCCTGACGGCTCAGCTTCTCACTTGTAAGTACAGAACTGACAGCTCATCATGACTTGAATAGCACCAAGTGTAAGATCAGTAGATAAAGCGCAGGTGCTGTAATTTGCTGAAGGATATTCCTGATTATTTACCCCTGAAGCCCTCATTTCCTTATCAATGCTTGCCAGCTTTCCTTCTTTCAGATTTAGCCTTTTATTTATTGGGAGGCGATGTTTGGAGTGTTTGCTTCTTCTGACTACCTTAATTCAGCTAGATCATTTTGACTCTCTTCATGGCCTATCCTCTGTACAATCAAGAGCTAAAGCTCAGACCTCGGAGGAGCTCTGTGTTTTTAAATCAGTGAACCTCTGCCTCTCTCTAAGACCTGTGGAGATGTTGCAGAAGTAACTGTGTTAGCACCAGTAGGGTTACACCCATGCAAAATAGGCATGAACAATGGGGACTTGGGCTGAGCAATGACCAGGAATAATATCTGCTGACCCTCAGGGTGCAGTTTCCCATTTGGGCTTAATCTGATCTGACCATGGGCTGCTGGTGAAAGGGTGGCCTTGCTCTTCCTGCCTGCCCCTAGTCATAGGGTCCTGGCACCTCCCTCCCATTGGAAGTTGCAATCCTGGAGGCTACAGAAAGAAACAACATATTTCTTTCCTTGTTTTTGGTAAATCAGTTTTCTGCTGGATCAACAAGCCAATCTGAATCACTGTGCCACAACAAGACCCCTATGTACAATGCAGGAGATCACCAGGTTTGTTGTCAACCTAGAATTAGACTGGATTAAAGATAATCAGGAAACAGATCATCTGTCATCTCTACCCATCCTTTGCACTACAGCCTCTGCGGAACCACTCCTTTCTCCAGCCCATGGGTTTCTGTGAAACCATCAATGTAACAGCACAAATCAAGTCCTGCAGTGTAGCCAGCATCAGAGCAAGGGACCAAGGTCAGTCTTGGCCCTCAGCCTATCCCTGTGCTGCCCACAGCAGTTGCCTCATTTGCATTTCCCACACTTTTCCTCCAGCTGCAGTTCCACCCAAGCCCAGCACCAACCAGAAAATGCTCTTGAGGGAACCTTGGACACTTCCACAAGCTATTTCTGCTTCAGCTGTATGGGAAATAAAGAAATAGGTGCAGTAGTTCTGTTCCTCTCCCCTGCAGCTCCCTGTGAGTGGGGATGGCCGCACGGATGACAGTGATCCCCTTGTTCCCCAGGCTGACGTGTTCCTGCCTGTGATGTGGTGTGGAAATGGGTTTCCCCTCAGCCCTGCTGCTGCCTCCCCTTTGTATTGCCCTTGCACAGCAGCCCTACAGCATCAGTGGTCCCTCTGGTCAGCTGTCACCCTGTTCTCACTGAGGCATCACATTGTGCAATGCAGAGGGCTAATAGCTGCAGGTGGCTTGTGAAAGGGGAATGGCAAGGCAGGTGCACACACACAGGAGAACCAAAGAAGTGGAAGGGGGCTCTGAGCAGAAGATGGAGTGGTTCAGACACAGATGCTGCAATTCCAACAGCAGGTTACTTTAGCGATTTAGGCGGTGTATTTTCCAAGGAACCCTTTGGGGGAAGCTCATTTGCAAAGACAGACAGGGAACTGTGACCCTTGAGGTGTACACATGTTCTGCAAAGAAGAGACGTGCACACTCAGTGGCACGGTTTGCAAGGGGTAAACCCTGATGCAACAGCTCCAGGATCATCCATTTCTGTTCTTAAAATTCAGTCTCCTGTGTTTCATCTTTGACATGGGTTTCTTCTCAGGTTAATTCCCCTCTGGCTTCCAGGAGAGCGGGATGTGACCCCTCCTGACATTTGTTTAGTGAGTTATGCTTGCCTTCCGGAGAACACAAACAAGCTGTTGGACTTCCTCCCCTCAGCTTTAGCTCTGCTCCAACTCGTTGCTGCACTTACTCTGGCCTTATTACACCAACACAACAGAGATCAGCACTGGGCTTCTCAAGTTCTGCTTGCAAAACTCATTTAGAGTTTGTGCTGTTTTCCAGAGGGACTTCTGTCCAACCATATTAAAAGGCGTTTAAGTGTAATCTGCTTGTTTGCACTCAAAATGAAACATCTGACTGTCCTTGAGGATCTGGTCTTAATCATTTGGGAAAGTCACTTGGATTTATGTCTGTAAATAGTGATGTCATGTCTAAAAATGAGCCTCATTACTCCAAAGGCACCCGGACAATGCCAACATTGCCCCTCCTGTCTCACCCTCACCAGCAGGTAGGAATTTGAGGACTGTGATGAGAAAAAGAAAAATCATTTCCATCTCACAGCAGCCAGAGCTGAATGTAATTCCTGACAAAACCATAAACGCAGGTTCCCAATGCATTTGGAAACCAAAATGAAGCACCCTGCTTGTTCATGGGAACAGAAATTGTATTCACATAACAAAGAAATTAGGTAAGAGGAAGTATATTGAGGAACTCAGGAAGTGAAAAGTCTTTCATTGCTATAGTCTTGCAAGAGCTAATACAAAGCAACATGATTAGTCGGTTCTTCAGCAGCTTCCTATTCCCATCACCAAACTGCTTTAATCTTTAAGGTGCTTGCTGAAGTTAATCTGGATGTACTTGATGCCTTGCAGTTTGTGGCCGAGTTGCTGTGTACAGGTGTAGTATGGAAGACCTGGTGGAGATTAGATTTCAGTGATAACTTTCACTCCCCCCACCTTGCTCTCTTATATTTTCATCTACCTCAGCCACAGCATCTCTTGGTAGAGCTTTCATTCCTTGCATTTTCCTTATTGGTTTTCAGCAATGCAGTACTCGACCATGAGATGAGGAGCTTGGTGGTGTGTTACGTCTGAGCATCCCAGCTTTAGGCCAGGCTGACAGCATTAAGGCCAAAATACTGGACTGCTATTCCTGAGTAAATTAATTCCACTTCTGGGACAAATTTGGTGTGTGCAACAGGGGTTGGCCCCACGTCACTTTCTCTTCTCTCAAGGGGAGATAATTTAATTCTTCATCCTTTCTCATGCCCACAGGTTGTGGGAGGAAGGTCCCCTGTACCATAGAATCATAGAATGGTTTGGGTTGGAAAGGACCTTAAATCATCCAGTTCCAACCCCCCTGCCATGGGCAGGGACACCTCACACTAAACCATGTCACCCAAGGCTCTGTCCAACCTGGCCTTGAACAGCCGTGCCTGTGGTGAGGAATGGGCCCTGTGTGGATAACCCCCATTTTGCAATCCTGTTGGGTGTTCTGCTTTTGGAAAGCTGACATGACTCATGACTGCATGTACCAACCTGGAGCGATTTGGGATCCCTCCCCATGACACTGAGCCTCACTGGGCAGAGACCAGCTCATGGCAGTGCCCTGTCAGCACATCTTGCTCTTGGCAAGCTTGAGAGAGCGGTACAGCCAGGTCTTCATAAAGAAGAAGGGAAACTTCCAGCCTCTGTGCATGGTGAGGTGAGGCTCCATCCCTTATGCACCCACAAAGCCAGGGTTCAGAAGGACTGAAGGTTTCCTGGCCACCTGCTCCTGCACTGACATTAGTTTACACACAGCATATGTCTTTGCTTTTACTTCACTGTAGATGTAGGCTGGACTTTTCCCTGCCAGCTGCTCTTCTTTATGGCAGCTATAAACCACAAATGCCACTGGTATGGCTTTCTTTGGGAAGTCAAGTCCTGTATGGAGCTCCATCCCCTGACCACCTTCAGGATCTTCCCATGGGTGGTGGGAAGGGGAGTGTGCTGGGATGGGCAGTTGCAGCCAAAAAGTCTTTGGAGCAGAGCTAAGAGCAGTCATTGGGGTTTCCATATGTGCCTGTCTCTTCCCTGGAAAGCAGGGGTTCAGTACCAACAGGACAAATGACAATAAGCTGGGCTTTTTAATTGTCAAAACAACTATTTCTGAGATGATTTTTAATTAAAAATGTCTATCAATCAACATTACGGTCAGGAGGGTGGAGGATGTGCTGCTTTCTCTCAGTTTATTTCTCTTTCCCTTCACTTTAAAAAAGGAGGATGGAGGGAGGGACAGGGGAGGTGGAATTAGAGGTGAGGAAGAACATGAACAGAAATGTTTTCAGTGGGAAACTTTCTATTTAACCTTTTTCACTGCATTTTTGCAGAACACATGCCTATTTCAAATGGAAATGGCCATTCAAAAGGCCACACAATGTCATCCTTGGTGACAAACTGGTCCTAGCCTGGCACCAGCAGTGCGTCCTCTCCCCATCCCACCTCCTTCCTGGGAGACAGTGCATCTCAGCTTGTTTTGGTCTGTGGAGGAAAGGTAGCACAGGGAGCTTTACATTGGTCACCAACTTCTCCACCAAGAGGGTGGTCAGGCATCGGAACAGCTTCCCAGAGCAGGATGGAATCACCATCCCTGGAAGTGTTCACAAACCATTTACACAAGGCCCTCAGTGACATGGTTTAGTGGTGGGCTTGGCAGAGCTGGGCAATGGTTGGACTTGATGATCCTAAAGGTCTTTTCCAACCTGTTTGATTCTATGATTCTGACTGCAGAGGGAAGATACTGTAGAAGCCAGAATGTCTGCAACATGGGATCAAATCGCTTGCCTGAAAATCCTGTATCCCCTCTCCAGCAATAGCCACGGATGCTTTAGGAAAACATCTCCATTTAATATCCCTTCTTCCCACACACCAAATAACCGCCTGGATTTGAAGAGGGTCTGAGCAGCTCTCCTGATCCCTAAGCTTGGTAAGCCTCTGTGAATCTGTGGCTCTTCTGGACAGGCAAGAACTGACCCAGCCTACCCAGCCAGTGCCACAACGCTGTGCTATGGAGGCCACAACAGGAGTCCAGTATCCCAAAGGTAATCAGACCTGTTCCTGAAGTGAGGCGTTTCATCATCCTTATCTTCACTGGCTTAGCTGCCTCACAAATGTTACGACTTTCTCACAGTGTTTTGGTACTTTTGGGTGCCAGCTGAAATCAGGAAGTATGGCCGTGGAAAACACATAAACCCCGGCATCTTTAAAGTGAGAGCCTGGAAATGGGATAGGTGTCAAGGCAGGTTTATTTTACAGCCTACTGGTGTTGGCAGCATCGCTCTTGCTATTCCCAGAGCCGTGCACCTTCCCTCTGACCTCACCGACGATGCTCGGCTACTTGCAAGGAAGTAAACAAAAGGGACTCATGGGGACTTCGGTTCCATAGAAACAGCAGGGAAAATGTCCATGCGTGCCAAGTGGAAAAGGACTAAATCAGTGGGGAAGGAAATTTTATTGTCACAAGTTCAAAGGGGATGTTGCAAACAAGAAAGTGGGCAAAAAAAAAAAGAAAGAAAAAAAAGGGAAAACTTCAGAAAGCAGCCCCTGATCGCAAAATACTACTGATGAAGCTTTGCCTTAGAGCAGTTGTCAAATATGATGTAGCATTTGCATCAACAGTGACTTAGGCAGCATTTACTATTTCCCCTTTAAACACAGCAGGATGCTGCTTGCCCTTGGATCCTAACCCTGCAGATGGATGGATGGACGGACCCAGCGCTGGTGAATGAATGGGAAAACAATGCGCCGGGCAAGGGGATGGGTGAGCATGCAGCCCTATTAACAGTGGGTCTGCGTCAGCTAGGGTTTGGTGTGAAGGAAACAAGTAAACAGTATTAGACCCATGTGGGGAGGATGTCCTGAGGCATGTGTGAACTGGGGGCATCTGCAGCCAGGTAAAATGTGCTCCTGGTTCTCTGACACCTGATGGAGCAGGGGACTCGCTGCAGTCTGATCCCAGGCTGATGCAGTGCCAGCAATGCCTTGAGGCTGGGGTGGGATTGCCCTAAGCTATGCCATCTGGCCACAGTCCCCCGGGGCATGCTGGAGGGCAGCAGGCGCTGCCAATGCCCCTTTCCAGTCTTGTTAGCATTGGAGGGATGGCACAAGGGCTGCTGGCATGGACCTTAGAGGAGTGCAGGTGGGCTCCCCTGGGATACAGCAGCTACTGATAGTTTGATGACATCTTGGCAGTGGCAGCATTCAAGTAATGCAGAGGTGAGCCCCTAATTTCTAAAAAGGAGAGAATGTCAAAAAGATTCAAAAAGGGGAATATATATATTTATATATCTATATCTATATATCTATATCTATATCTATATCTATACTATATCTATCTCTATCTCTATCTATATCTATATATCTGAAACCTCCAGTAAATTTCATTGTAAGTGCAAACATGGCTTTGGATCTATGAAAAGGAGATTTAGGGTTACAGATGCAAAGGGTTGGCATAACCTGGCCAGTGGATCATTCTTTATATACCATTGTCTCCTCCAGTTGTGAAAGCTCCTCATAAAAGTGGGAGTGGCAGGACTTTGTGATTCATGCAACAAAGTGGTCATTACATTTCCGTGCTGCTGGTGGCAAAGGTTGCATGCATCTGCTTCCTACTGTTCACTTCATAAAGGCTGAAAAAGAGTTAGTTTTCTTATCCCTCATTTTCCTGAGGTCTTGAGAGGAAAAGCAGCAAAGCGCTGTGAACAGGAGGGCAGCAGTTGGGTGTGCTGTGCCCTCTGCTTTGTGGAATAGCTTTGTTCTGGGTACCTCTTTCCTCCAAGGAGCCCTCAGCTCTTCACACCCCCATGCAGCAGTGACACACTTTGTTCAAGGGATCAGCAGGGAAATAGAACACAAGGTCCCTGCCTCTCCTGTTGCCATGTAACTGCCAGTGCTCACCCAAGCTAGCCTAGAGCAGGCTTTCTAAGCAGTAACTAATTCTGATGGAGCTGCCAGGCTATGCTGCTCCTGCTTGCATCACTCTGGTGGCAGGCTACAGAAGGTGAGAGTGTCTCAGTCTAGTCTCTGAAATAAAACCTACAGCTGATCATGTTTGAGCTGGCTTAAGGGACATGGTGCCTGGGTTCGCTCCATGCTGCAGCAGATCACAGCAGCAGGCTCCATCTTCACAGGGTGAAACTCCACTTTACAGGAGTGCATCTGCACTCCTGTAAAGCTGAAGGTTGGTCCCATACCCTGCTGGAGGTGTGCTTGTGCTTGCATGTGGGCAAGTGTGTGTGAACAGTCATAGAGAGGGCACAGGAGTAACTTCAGCAGCTCCTTTTGACCATTGGACTCAAAACCCCTTGATTTGGGCTACATGCACTGAGAGTGGAAGGATGTTTTCCAAATCCTTATTCCAGCCAAATTCACTCTTCTTTCACTCTCAGTGCAGAGTATGTGACTGAGCTTGTTATCTTTGCCTCTCAGATGATTATTTGCTCACATTAGTCATTGAAACTTTGTGGCATCCTAACACTTTCCATAAAGATCTCTAAGAATCTCTACAACAGTGTCAAAAGCATAGGCATGAGCTCTGCAGTGCCAGACTCTTGGGAAGTTGTTTTAACAGGCTTCTGCTTTCAATTAGCGACTAAACTCCTTGGGGCACGAGTCTGGCTTCCCATTAGTCCTGGCAGGCTCTCTGGTACTTTCTAAGCAAATCATCCTCATCCTCATCTTCCTACTCAGGTTGGCAAAAATCCAATGGTAACTGTTTTCCTTCACCCCAATTTCCCTACCTGGAGTGCCTCCAACCTGATCTCTGGCTGTGGTCTTATCAAGAGAGCAACATCCTTTCACTCTACCTTCGGGTCCATTCCTTGTTACTTAGCATTTGAAAGAGGATTTTTTGGAGTCATGTCTCCCAGCAATGAAAACAAGACATCAACAAGATGCAAACCAGACCTGTATGAGCATCACTTGCCCAGGCTTCTCCTTAGCTTTTCCAGCTTACTGGGCTTGTGATACAGTCAGGTCTCCCTGTGCTCTAGAGCTTTAGCCAATTCAGCATTTGCCTGCTGGGATTTTGACCCCTCCCATCCCCCATGTGTTTGTCTGAAGAGATAACTCCTTTTATATATATATACTTGCTCTTTGGATGGTGGGGAAACCTTTATTGTTGTCTCTGAGCTTCTGCAGCATAAAGTTCCAGGATTCCTCCATTCCCAGCTGCTGGATTCAGAGAGCTTTTCCCTTCAAGCTTCCTGTTCACACAGGGTGGGGGTGGGAAGTGGGGGACGAGGGGGAAGGTTAGGCATTGAATAAAAGGAATTAACCATTTCCCTTCTCTGACCTTTGGGAATTTCCGTATGTGAAAGTGGCAGCTTGTGTGTCTAAGAATTATAAATGATGGGACCTTGCAAGTTAGTGAATGGATGTGTGACCAGAGACCACAGGCTGCTCCCTTGAGCAGGGCTGGGAGTGAGGAGGGCAAAGGGGAAAAATAAGAAGCAGGAAGGACTATAGATACTGAAAGACAGCATGTTTTATAGGAATGACAACTGCTTATTGTGCTCCAGAGAGCCCATGCTATTGCAGCTTCCCTCCACCATGCCTTGGTTCGTCTTCTGTTCTCAGTGCACAGCAAAAAGGAGGCCAGGAAGTAAGTTTCCACGAGAAGCTCTCATGACTCAGATCTCCCTCCCGTAGGGTTTCATCAGTTTCCCTATAACAGGGTCACCATCCTGAAAAGAAAACAGCCATCGTGACTGGTGTTAAACTGTATGTGCCTTTAGTAAACATAGTGTGTGTGTGTGTGTGTGTGTGCACAACCTTTCTAGGCCTTTGAAATGGACTTGATAGGGCTTGAAAGTGGAACTTGCATCGCTGTTTCTGAGAAACTAGTGTGTGTGTCCTCCAAGCCACCCTGATTCCTAGGTGCTACAGACTCCCAATGCACATCCCAGCAGGCTCACGGCCATTCCTGTGACACACCTATGCACACACATAGATGCACACACAGACAAGCAGGGCCATGGCATTTGCAGAGCAAGAGGCAGCACACATCCCCACTGTAAATTGCGAGGAGCACTGAATACCCCTGGAGGGACTCCCTGGGTGGATTAGAACCTAACACAACCATACCTGGATGCAGTAAAGAGCATGTGTATATGCGTGAACACATGAATTGATAGGAAGCAGTACCAAAGTGGCATCCCACAGAGGCTTGCTGCAGTATGGCTCACACACTCACTTGGGAAAGTAACCCCAAAGAGAACTAAGCAAGCTGCCACATAAACACACGATGATGTCTTCTGTGCCCAGATACCAATAGTGACAGCCTCAGGTCTGCATGACCGAGGTGAGCAGAGAGCATCCTGCTCTGTGGCTGCTGCCTTTCTCCTGGGCTGGTCCCGCTGGTGTGACACATCTACCTGCACATGGAGAAACAACTTCCTTCAGGGGTGTTTCTGTGTTTCTGCTTTCTCTTTTTCTGTGTCTCTCCTAACCCACAGGGAAATTTGTTCTTGAGCTCCACCTTCTGTCTTCTCCCTAAAGCCACGGAGGCTCATGGGCAGCTGAAGAGAGTCAGACAAGCCTGAAGGGTTTGCCAGGAAGCAAGGAGGTGGCAAAGACTGGCAGCTGATGAGGGTCAACAGGACTGGTGTGTGTAGCACAGCCTGGGCTTCAAGCATGGCCTCATAAAACTAAGTCCTGGTCTTCCATCCATCCCCTCCATTACTCAGCTGATGAGTGTTCGTTCCCACAGATACACATGCCAACGATGGGACCTACTGCAGGACCTTGGGCAAAGTGAGTCCACAGCCCCCTTCTACTTTCAGGAAGCTGTTTGGGATCACTGTGCCCTCCCTGAATGCGAGGGTCTCACTGGCAGCATTTGTGAGCTACGTTATTTCATGTGCCTGAGAAGCAGCTCCCACTTGATCATGCACCTTCATGCTGACACCCAAAGCACACTCTGCTCTTAATACTTCACCAGAGAGATTTCCTAAACACGGGGGAAAAAAAACCTGCTCGTATTGTCTGCTGGCTGAGGTTTGCAAGGCACAGAGGAAAAAATATGTTGCTCAGCAGGGCCCCTGCTGTATCCTGTATGGCATTTCTGTGGAACTAGCCAGGCCCATCTGTCTAAGCATTTACAAATTGTAAACCTAGCAGGGATGACCTGGGGAGTCCCAGGCCCTGCTGCTTTGCCAGGATGACAGAACCAGACTAAGGATGCTTTACTCCCTGCCATCCTACCACAGGATGGAGATGGAGGGAAGCGGGTGGCCTCTTGCCTTGCAGGGTACAGAAGCACCCAACCTGCATTTAGGGGGAGCTTGGAGGGGTGATATGAGGCAGTTTGGGAAAGATCTTCTCCTCCTCCTTTTCTCCCTCTGCTGTGGGATGATGGGGAAAACTAAGAGGGAGGCTTGTTTTCACTCCATAGCTGAGCATCCCTTGCCTGCTGCTGCCCTCAGCACTTTCATCAGCCAGTAGATGCGACAGGGACCAGCCGGCACATCAAAGGCTTGTTAAGTTACTGCTGTGCTGTGAAAGAGAGGGGAAAAAATCCTGTTGACTGTGACGAATGAGAGAAGTTCAGGGGTGGCACTCACCCTTTTATTTGAGAGCTGCTTGAGCCTGTGCACCGCTAAAGGGATTAGAGCAGCGTGTGGCATGTTTCTGGTTCTGACAGAAACTTGAACACGCTCTAGTAGAGCTATAAAGAGAAAGGCCAGTCAATGGCAGGAGGGCTGGGGAGGGTTGTGAGTGATTAGCCACACTTGGAAGGCATCAGGGGGTTGTGAACTGGATGTGCGGTGTTAACTGTCGAGGTGCTGAATTCCCCAAAGCCTTGCATTTGCAGCACCACTCCGGGGCTTTCTCTTCCTGTATGTGTTTCTGGCCAGACAGTGCTCTTGCAGTGTTGTTTCCTGGAAAGCAAGGCCTCCAGTGTGGGGCTCAGACCCTAACTGCAACAATCTCCTCTAGGGATGGAGAGCACTTTGAGGGATGTGAATCCCATTCAGACCTTGCCCATTCGGCAGAGTCAGAAATGAAAGCGTCAGATCCTGATATCACACAAGTAAATGTCAGTGTAATAAAAAATGAAAACAAAAGCAAGAATTTACTGGAGGTAAGACAGTCACCACGCCTAAGGCTCAGCACTCATGATCATGGATGGGGAGCTAACATGTATCTGGTTACCCTGAGATAGATTTCCCAGATAGATTTTCACTCTCGACAACTATGTGAAAGGAGGTGGTAGTGAGATGGAGGTCAGTCTTTTTCTCTGTCTACAGTCCACACCTTGACAGCAGGAAAATTGAATTGCTATCAGCTTCTTCAGCAGAGAATTAAAGCATTTAAAAAATTGCTGTTATTCCTATTTGTGTCAGCACAAAGATGAGACCTTTGGAAAAACATAACATGAAAGAATCCAATTCCTTCTTTCTTTTCTCTTGCCTCAACACAAAAATGAAAACAGGTACGTATGTGGGGCTGAGATTTGGGTTCGTGTCCTTGTATGACCTCATCTCTGGTGAGTGCACCAACCTCCCAGCCACTAGCCCGTTTACTGATCTAAGTGTAGATGCAACTGGAGAGGCTGAGGGACTTGAGTGGGTCAAAGCGTGCTCTGGGCTCCTTGTCCCTCAGCTGCAGGAGCGACTTGGAGCAGAGCTGGACACAGCCCAGCAGACCATGGCAGAGGGGAGCAGGTCAGCACAGTCCTGAGCATCTGAGCTGCATGGACCCAGGAACTTCACAAGCACTTCCTGGTTAGGTAAAACAGATGTAGGTTTTACAGCTAGTTTTCATTAGAGACTCAAGAAATCTACCCCACAGAGTATGCAGGAGCTCAAACAGCTCTTCAAATCTTTATTTGTAATGAATCATCATTTACACACGAAAAAAAGAAACATTTGTAGAATATTTTCAGCCAGTTTTGGTTGTAGCAGAAATGTTTACAATGACTCGCTAATAATGAACAAGGAGAGACACTAGTAATACCAAAAGGTCAGAAAAAGAGATAGGGACAGCATGCACAAGAGATGTTAAATGTACAAATGCAAAAGGGATAATGCCTGCGAAATGGCTTACATTGTCAGTGGAACGTGCAAGTCAAAAATTAAATGCACTAGTTGAAGGCCTGCTTAAGGGTTTGTGATGCTGGATTCACTGGTAAATCCTTTCAGACAGAAGCTCACGGACCCCGGGAGAACGCTGCTGTAGTCAGCATTACAGAGAAAGGCTGAACGCAACACGTGTCCAGCTGCCCTTTGGAGTTTTGCAGAGTTTGCTTCTTGTGGGTGGCAAAGGAGTGATTGGGGCAAAGTTAAAGGGAAAGCAGGCTGGATTTTGGGCTGGAGGATCAGATGCTTGCCACATTTTTAAAAACATTCATCAAAGAGAGCACAGGATGGAGGAAATCGCTCATTGTTGTTGCTCGTTAGAAATCATTCGCCAGCCTTCCTCATGAATTTGGGAAGGTAAAATACCAGCATCATCCCAGACACTGATTAGCCAGAAAGACCAGCTGAAGAATCTCTACCCTAGGCTATGCTGGAGAACGCAAATCAATGGCCTGCACTTGACAGTACAGAGTGCCAGTGAGGAGCTATGAGGGCAGACACTTGGAGCCTGGTTTGGACCTCAGGCAACCTTTGAAGAACACAGTCTTCAGTGCATGCTTCTGGCGAAGTGCCCAGAAGATATTTGGAAGTCTACAAACTACTCTCCACTGTTACGCACATTAATTATTCCACAGAGAACTTATCCTACACTTCCAGAGTTATGAGTTCCTTGTTCAGCTGGTATAAAGTGACACAGCCAGTAGATGACTCTTCTTTTCCTTTATGTCTGATTCTCCTTTCATTCAACTGTTATCCATGTCACTTAACTGAGCTCAGACTAACTGGTTTACATTAGCACTTCGCAATAATTAAGCTTTGAGATCCTGATTTTCACTGAGCAAGATCTTCAGGTGGATACACATAACTTCACCGCCTTGCCAATAGCCTTAGGCTTTTGATAAGCAAGTGAACTGGCCTGCACTTGAGCTATCAAACCATGGATAAAAATTTCTTGCAATGTTTGGAACTCTCCCATGGGTGATAGTTTCACCTTTCCAATCAAAAAGGTGCACTTCTAGGATATGCTGTGTTTGCTTGCTTTGGCACTTTACATTAAACCCCTCAAATCCCAAACTCATATTTACAATACTAGTTGGGAAGTTTGGGGAGATATGGAGAGGATAATCAGTTGCGTTGGAATTGGGGCATCTCCTGGTTTACTCCACAGGCATGTGAAGTGTTAGTGAACATCCCTCATCCACTTACAGTCCTCCTTGGATACTCACTTCTGCTGCCTTCCACTGCTCCATCCAGTCGGCTTCCACCCCATCAGGCTTCTCAGCTGCCCCAGCACACAAGGCAGTGCCTGTAAAGCAAAACAAAGCCTCCCCCTAATGCTTTGCCTGTGGCTAATTTGACAGCCCTGCTCTGTGTGTGCAGGACATGCAGTTACCAGGGAGAAGTACAGAAAAAGGTTAGAGATGAGAAGCTCTCCGGCCTGCAATAAAACAAGAGGCTCTGGCTTAGCAAGCAGTAAATGTCTCCCAGCTGCACAGCATGTACTAGGCTGGGTGATATCTCATTGCCCAGTGTCTGCAGCTGCTGACACAGCATGGATAAGCAAAACAGACAAGGATGGGATGGGTCAGTGAGCTATGTGCATGTTCCACTGTATGGTAAGGATACTGCAAGTAGGAGTTGAGTCTAGCCAGCCAGATGAGTTCTTCATGAGCAGTTTGGGAACCTTCCCCTGCAAGCTGGCTGAGCATGGAGCTTTTAGCTGGGAATGTGCTCTTATTCCCCTCCCATGGGGATTTTCCCCATCACATTGCCTTGAAGACATCTAGTCAAGCAGCAGTCAACATAGGGATGGCAGGGAAGGTTAGGAAAGGCACTTGGGTGACTTGGTGTGATAGAGATAGCCCTCTTTCACAGCACAGAAGTGTCCTCAGACACATACAAGCTATTATCTGCCTCCTGGCACCAGAGGAGCACTCCTTTGGATGTGCAGACTCTGCCTGCCACTTGCACCCTTGCTGTCTGGACCAGAGGGGCTTCCAAAGGAGAGCTGCTCTGAGCAAGGCTGGTTGACTCTTGTCTGCTAATTGATGATGGCATTGATTTTGGTGTCCCTCATGGGTCTGCACCAGCATCTGCAGTTGGAAGTCCTGCAGCCCTGTGGGTGCACCATTCCTCCCTCCCGCTGTTCTCATGGTCACTGTTGACAGGGGACACAACCTGGCTGGACAACCGGCCAAAGCAGTGTCCCTGCCAGCAAGCCCTTCACAATTTAGGCAGGACTTAAAGTTCACCTCCCCAGAGACATTCTGAAGGGAAAACAGACATAGCAATACCTCCAGTGGTGCAATGGAGGGTGAGCGGAAGACCTGGGAGGTGCAGTCGGAGGTCAGCTCAGCCCACACAGCTCTGCTCGCAGTACACAGATGGGACCGTGGTCTGTTTATCTGTAAACAGTGGCACTGTTCAGCACAAACATGTAATCAGCCTGAGCCTGGGAAGCTTCACATCCTTCTTGGTAACAGCATGATAGAAAATAAGGGCTTGGCTCATTGCCCTGAGTACATTGCTGAAGTGGGCTGGGTGAGGAGCAGGGAAGAACTGCAACAGGAAAGTTGAGCTTGATTTTCAAGCCTTGTTACCCCAACAGTGTGATCCAGGCAGTCCCACATAGGGAGATCCTGGAGCTGGACAGCTGGAGAGGGTGCAGAAGAGCTGCTCAGCACCCTGGTTGCAGCTTGGTTACTGCAAAAAGTTACCTGTAACATCTCAGGCTGCACACAGATACTATCTGAAGCTGGTTTCTTTGGCCATAGACACTTACAAGGCATCTATTACTCTTGTGTCCAAAAATCCCCACCCCACAGGTCCCTCTTTTCTCATGCATGGAGCCAGAAATGTCATCCCTGTCTCCATCGTCACAGGTGGGGAGATGAGGCAGCAGGATCAAGTGACCATGCAGGAGCCAAAGGCCCAACTTCTAGTGTCACAACTGATTAAAAAAGAGCACACCATGGACCAGAGCTGTCTGGATGAGTCCCAGGATGTACCTTCCCCTGCAGAGGAGCAGCCTTGCCCATTCAAGTTCTGCATGTCTGAGACTTCTAATACTGGGGAGACTAAAGCCCAGGATACTAATTACGTGGTATCAATTCATATAGCCCTTTGTGTCCCTATGCTCTCTTTCACCATATATGAGCATATCTGCATTAAAAGACAACCTGCTTCATAAGGAACTGGTAGCAGCACCCAGTTCCCTACTGCAGATGAAGAAGGGGCATTTCAGTTTATAGCTGGCGAGAAACTTTCTACTTACAGTCATGCACACAGACAAAAGCAATGGACATCCAGCTGTATGAATACAGTAAAACACAGGCATAAGTGTAATAAAAACCCCATGATCTGACAAAGATTAAAATCCTGTCCCATGGGCTGAGGTAGTGTTTTCCCTGCAGCAATTTCTTTTAGCTAGCAAGCTGGAAGTTATGATTTGCATTCATTAGATTCCCTGAACATGTTGATAATTGGCTGTCTTAACACTCATGCACAGACAAGACTGTTGTGTTAAAATTTCATTTGAAGCATCAGCCACACAACAAACAACAAGGGACACAACATAGGCTCCTCAGGCATCTGAAAGGCTGAGGAGACTTCACAGTCCTAGATGTGAGTGTTGATACAGTGATCCTGCTGCTGAGACTTCCAGATCCCAGTCCACCTTTTACCTGTGGTACCATTCTGTGAGACAGATGGACCAAAATGCATCCAAACCCAGGTTCTAAGTGGCAAAAGTGAGAACGATGCTGGTCACTTATTTAACAGGAAAGTCCCCATTAAACCTCCGTTTCCCCTCCTCTTCGGGAACATCCACAAGTGACTGATTCACATTTGCCACAGTGTTTTCAAGAGAGGCCTGTGAGCTCTGCAGTTCCTCTCCAGCAGGAAGCCAGAGCAGCACTGTGCTCTCCCTGCCAGGCCTTGAGAACAGAGTGCAGGAAGGGGGTTTCTGGAGAAAGCAGCCATACTCTTCCATTCCACACAGGTTGGTTTATTGCCCACCCTTACTCCACCAAAGAAGTCCTTAGAAGAAGAGACGTGCATGTAATTTGCCTCCTTACATTTACCTTGGGGAATCTTTCCAAACATTGTCCCCAACAGCACCTTATTTCTGAGACATTAAAAAGCCACCCTATTCAAATGCAAATCAGGTCCTTCCTGACAATAACTGTTGAGTAATTTTGACGTCAATACAAGCGCTCTAGCCGGACGTTCCAAGAATAGACCTGGTGTTTGGGAACGGAGCAAAAAGGAAGCGACCACAGATAATACACAGGAGCAACTCTTTAAAGGAGGGACTGTAAGGGGAAGATAGCACAGCCAGGGGTATCAGGTACCAAAGCATCAGAGGCTTAGAGCAAGGGATGGGCATGGAAAGCCAGGCTGGATAAGGCTCTCCTCAGACATAGGGTGAGAAAGATGGGGCTTCCATCTTGGGTGAGTCCATTTGCCCAAAGTCAATCCCAAGCTCCTTCCCTTAGACTGCATTTTGATCAATGTTTATACGTTTGGAGCTTTCTTAGGTGCCTCTGCCCTGTGCTATGTTATACAATGTGCCTTCTGGAAGTTTTCTTCTGCACAATGTGTGCAGTCACACTCTTAAAGCTGGCTGCAGAGAGGGCACTGAACTTGCATGCCTTCAGAGGGAAAGCCTTTCAACCACAACTTGATATCAAAAAGTACATTCAGACACATAGCGAGCTAGCCCACCCCAAGAAAGAGAGGCCTACAGCATATACTGCTGATGGGTTGATAGAGCAAACTGCTGGCCCCCCCCAAGGCTCTCCAAGGCAAACAGCATGCTCTAGAGATGAAGTAGACCCCTTAGGAAACATGATCCAGCAGAGATGCCATTGATGTGCCTGTGTGATCAGAGGAATACATGCAGGGCTTCCCAAGTGACGTGGCATTTGAGCACTATTTGGAATACAATGGCTTTTCTGCCTGTTTTGGAAATTTCTGACACTCTAAGTATAATCATGTTTGTAATGGTTACATCTGGCCTTTCTGATCTGCTGGCTCATCAGCCAGTAGAGAACCCTCAGGTACAAATGTCCTCTCAGCTCTGCCCTGTTCTGATGCTTCATCTCATGCTAATTAGTCACTCAGGGGTCTCAGAGAGCTTTATAGCATTAACCCGTTAACCTCTGAAACACTTTCCTCTCCCATTCACAACGAGTCACACATTTATCTGCCAGAGAGGAAGTGATCAGTGAAGCCTGGCACCACCACATTATCCTAGGCAGTTATTATTCTACCAGCCTCCTTTTGCAAAGCTGATCTATCCAAATTCACAAAGGCAAATCAGTGACAGAGATGGGGAACAGACATTGTGTTCAAACCTCGAGTTCTCCCGTAGCTATTGGTAAGCTATTCCTTCATGAAAATGCTTTATCATCTTTTCATATAAATCCAAGCATAACATTGACACCCTTACTCATGTGTGGGAACACATTTACCTCCTGAGGGCCCACCTGCCCATTTCTAGGAGCCTGTGGATCTTCTCTTATTAGTAGAAGGCAGGGTGGTAAAATGCTAACTTGTTAAACAAAGGGGTGTCATCAGTCATTTTATGCCCAGTTGAGAAGATCAGCTCATGAATAGATGCCACCTTCAGTCTGATGTTCTTTCTGGCCTGTTTCTCTTCTGTGTCTTCAAGGACAACATCACGTACCCATGTCTTGGGGGAGGCTACATTGCGTACACTCCCAAACATGTTCCTCTCTCCCCATACATTTCCCATCAGCTGCTGATTTCCTAGAGGGGAGAGCAAGGACATGTCTGTTGGGGTACACAGCCCTCGGTCTGTTGCTGCCTTGTGTGATGCGCTACAGACTGGCACAGGGTGATCACAGAGCTGTACAACCTTACCAACCGGAGTTGGCCCCAGCTTCCCACCTGAATGCTGGTGTTCCCAGCTTGGCTGTGCCCAGGGAAAGGACAAACACCCTCTGGGTTTCCTATTTAATCCCTCCTTTCATCTTCAGACAGGTCTGGAACCATTTCAGTATGTTTAAAGGTGTGGAGGAGCCACGTTCTCCAGTAAACGCGGCTTTACTAGGAGGGAAAAGAGAGAGAAGGCAGTAAACAAAGAGCTGCCAAAGTTCGGCTCACACATGGACCCTGAAAGAAGTGCTGACCTCATCCTTTCCATTAACATGATCTATATTGCTGCATACGGAGGAGGCTACTGTCAGGAAACGGTGCACCACATAACCCTGCTGCAGATCCTCCTGCTGACTACAGGGCCCTGGCAGCCACCCCCTGCCTTGCTTTCAGGCTGGGGACAGCAGGGGCTGTCCCTTAGAGCCCCATCACACACATGGGTCCCTCAGGCACATTCAGACAAGGTCTTCCCCTGCACTGTGGTCCAGGTTCATCTGTATAAAGGAGATGGAAACCAGCTCCTGAAAGACTCATTTGGTTTTATCTAGACTCTGAACATAAAAAACATACCAGGCTCTCCCAGCCCAGGCTCAGCATCTTACAAAGTTCACTTCATGTTTAGGGTGGAGAGACACCCCTGGTGTCCTTCAAACCCCCAGTTTCCTTCTCTGGGTGCCTCCAGCAATCTCTCTCATGTTCCACATCCCTGCATGAGGCCAGGAGGAACAGCATCCCTGGCCAGCCATTCCCACTGCTCCTTGCCACAGCAACCCTCCTTCGCCTTCTCACTGTGACTAGAGGTGCCAGTGGCACATGGCCATTCCTTCCCTGAAAGAGCCCGTGCTTCTGGTTGGAGACACAGGGCTGAGCCTGGTGAAGGCAGGTGCCTATTTGCAGCAGGCAGGGAACAGGCAGGGAACAGGTAGGGGGCAGGCAGCAGCTAGCAGGCAGGCAGTGGGCAGTGGGCAGCGGGTAGGCAGCAGGCAGCAGACAGCAGATAGGCAGTGGGCAGGCAGCAGGCACTAGGCAGGCATTGGGCAGCATGGAGGCATTGGGCAGCAAGCAGGCACTGGGCAGCAGGCAGGCATTCGGCAGTAGACATTGGGCAGCAGGCAGGCACTGAGCAGCAGGCATTGGGCAGCGGGCAGGCATTGGGCAGCAGGCAGCAGGCAGGCATTTGGCAGCGGGCAGACATTGGGCAGCAGACAGGCAGTGGGTAGTGGGCAGGCATTGGGCAGTGGGCAGGGCCGGCCGCATAGCGCAGGAAGCACCTGCTCCTGAAGTGACGGCTCTTATCTGACCCCGGTCACATCAGGTGGCTTCCTTGTTTGCCTTGGCAGCGGGCCCCCAGCCCCTCCGGCTGCCGCTGGGAGCTGCTCCTCCGCTCTTTTTCTTCCTCCCAAGCGCGTCCATTGATCTGAAGAGAAAACTGCCTGAGAGCTTCCCCATGCATGGCTCCAGCCCCTGAGTCCCTGCCTGGGGCAGTGGTGGGGAGCAGGGACGAGGGGTGCAGGGTGCGCTCCCTCCATCCCACAGTAAAGCTGCCCGCACACCAGCCTCATGCTTCGCTAGGATCACACAACGTGGGTCCCTCCCGGCCCCGTGCATGAGAACCCCTGTGCAGTGATGGGGTACAGACGGACCACGTTGTGGGCGATGCGAGTGCAGTGCAACCTTTCCCAGACCAAAGGCTGCTGTGCAGAGCCACGGCCAGCCAGAGCACCAAGGCTTTCAAAAGATAAATCAATGCCTGTGGCTTCTCCTCCTTCCCCCTCCATCCCTCCCTCTGGGTGATTCACTGAGGAACGGCCGGTCCTGGCCATGCCGGGGGCCTGCCCCGGGCAGCACCAGGGGAGAGCCCACATGGCCTCTCTGAGGTGCTGCACTGCGTCTCACCATCATCCCGAGCACCAGGAGCCATCAGGAGCAATTCCCCGCATCTCCTTCCAGCTCTGCCTCAGGGGCAGATCTCGAGGCTGAGGGGCACATCATGCTATCTGCATTGCAGCTGGCCTGGCTCCAAGACGGAGCTGCTTCAGTTTGACATCCACCTCTGAAACAAGCTTCAAAATGAATTTAACCAGTGGGTTAGCCACTGGCACATTGACATGTAGCACTACTGCCGTATAAAGATAACAACAGAACAGAGCACACACATACTTTAAAACTATACCCTGGTCAACAATCCTCTGTTATAGATGTGTGATAGAAATTGTTTGGCTTTGGATTTTATGAGACACGCAAGGAACAGTCTTACAACATATTTTCCTTTTCCTCTTCCTTTTGTTCTTTTGCCTAATCCTGAGTCTCTTTTGATAAAGAGAAATTGTTTCTCCAGGGGCACAATTTGCAATGAAAAAAAGCGCAAGAGAAACTTTTCATACTTAACATACTATGCAAAGAGGAACAATAAGATAATAATGGGGCTGAATATTCATTATGCTAATCAAATGTTAATAAACTGTGGGAGAGTGTGCAGCTCAGTTTGCCTCACCATCTCCATTGTTTTTCCTTTCTTGCCTGCTTGCTTCTCTTCTCCTTTCTGCTTCACTTCTTCCCTTCTCCTTCTGCCATAGGAGCAGAGCTTGGTGAAGCAATCTTGACCAAGATGGCAAACGTTCAGATAGAAATCATTATTTATTTAAACAGACCTACAAATAGCAAACACTGTCAAACAGATCTGCCACATCTGTGTGGTTCAGGCAGTTAGTGAATAGTGAATATTCCTGCTCCGACTCAGGGAAGCCTCAGATACACAAACAGACAAAAGCCAATGATCGGAGGACCCCCATCAGATGTGTGTAACTATGCCATGTTCAAGATGTGAATAATTAAAAGTGAAAAGCGCCTCATGCAGCCGTCACTTTACAAAGGAATGATAGCAATGTTTGGGCATCAGACATCCTCACAGTTATGTGGGCAGTAGTTTCATTTCACTGCATTAATTATGTCAGCAAACAAAAAAACAAACCACTGGGTAACACGCTCAGGATCATTAAGAGCAAAGGCTCGGATATAATGCCTGTAACCAGAGATGCACCGACATCGTGTGTCTCCGGTTTCACATAATCACCTGGTGTCAAATCCTTTGTGCTGGGGGTGTGCCACAGAGCAAGGGATAAGAGACTAAACCAGTGTGCAGTGATGAAATATAATCCAGCAGGTGACCCTCTCCCTCTGTCTCCAGCAAGACCCTGCTTTAAATGCACCACGGTGCCTGCTAAAGCAGCAGACTCTCTTTGCCTCCTGGGTGAGCAGTCAGGTGAGCAGTTTGCCATGCAGCATTACTCTGAACCCAGTGTATTGTATCCAGGCACCTATGGGATGCTTCTTTCATCCACAGCCTCATGGCCAGGGGGGCTGTATGTCCCTGCTCCCTGCACTGAGGATCCTCACACTGATGCTGAGCAACCCAGGTCCCATTGTTATGCTTGTATTTAGGCAAGCATTAGTTTTGTTCTCAGGGAAAAAAGAGACTGCTCAGACACAGTCTTACAGGTCTTGGAGGTACCCATATGGTGCTGCAGCTCCTCAGCACCTAATGCTGCAGGCTTAGGGTCTGTCACCAGCAAAACCAGCCCTCAGGACACTCCTGAAGGATCCCATCCCTGCTGGCTTGATCTGTAACTACACTCCAAGAAGCTGTGCTCCCTCTGAGCCCCACACCCTGAGCATCCCCCTCTAAGAAGGGGCAGAAACACTTTCTCCTACAGGTGTGCTGCCTCTGTGGCCCTTTTTACTCCTCTGCCATCACACATATGACTGCTCCTCAGTCTGCCTCTTGAGAAAGGGCAGTGGAGCACAGACGCCCAGAGTCACTGCAGGACAGCTCCAGACTGCCACAAAGCGCTGCTCACTGTGCTTGCATGCACCATGAGTTCACGAGCAGCGGCTTGGGGCTTTCATCGGTTCCAGCTGAAACTAGCAAAGTTTTGCTTTCTTGATCCTGGGTGTTTGTTCTGTGCTATGAGACCAGGAACTCTTCTGGGAAAGATCTCTTTGTACCTCACTAGCACCATCTCCTTTGGAGACTGCAGTCTCCTTTGTACTGAGGGGCCTGGTCTTTGTCAAACTGACCCCAGGGGAGTATTTCCCACTACCCTCAGCCTAGGATACACAGCTAAGCTGATCCATCTGATCTTGCCTTAATTTATCACCAGCATTAACTTTCTTGGCCATGTTTGCCTTTCTTTCCCACTCTATAAAATCCATGTCACTGCCTGTTCTCCCCCTTTCTACCAGTTTCAGCCTGGGATCCACTGGCTTTTTCATGTGGCTCATGCTGTGCCCTCACCCACATGAAGGGGGGAAAAATAGAAAAGAAAGAGAAAATAAGAAGACCTCACAGGAAGATGTTCCCAAAATCCAAGCCAGCTTATCTTGTAATGCAGCTCCACTGCTCATGGAGTCAATTTGGAAGAAATTACCCCTAGCAGCTCTACACATCTTCCAAATGTGTAGGAGTCCAGGTGGATGCATGCCAGGCAGGGCATCCCTAGGCATGTGTGAATGCTACTGCCCTCAGGATGCCTCACAGCCACCTGGCTTTGAAGGACAGAGAAACTCCTGTCTCCTTTGATGCAGCTTCTAATCAGGATGTGTATTTTAAATGTCCAGGCGTTTGCTTGGGAACCAGCACCAGCCCTGCTGAGTGCCCAGCAATGCTGTCTGCACTGCATTGCCTCCATAGAATCATAGAATAGTTAGGGTTGGAAAGGATCTTAAGATCATCCAGTTCCAACCCCCTGCCATGAGCAAGGATGCTTCACACCAGACCATGTAGCCCAAGACTCTGTCCAGCCTGCCCTTGAACACTGCCAGGGATGGAGCATTTACCACTTCTTTGGGCAGCCTGTCCCAGTGCCTCCCCACCCTCACTGTAAAGAACTTCTTCCTTATATGTAACCTGAGCTTCCCTTGTTTAAGTTTGGACATCAAGCATCACACTGTCCACTGATGGCAAAGCCACCACCCTCACCATTGGCTGCTATGAGGCATCTGTAAAGTCTTCACCCATCTCTGATGGATTGCCTGTGGAAAGGAGAGCTGTGACTCTGGTTCTCTCTACGTGATGGCATTATCTGGCTGCTCAGTTGCTCGTCTAAATAGAGCAGATACCTGGATACAGGGTCTGAGGAGGAGGGTGCTGGTGTGAAGCAGAGTGTGAACCTGCTACTGCTGGGGAAGGCTTTGATTTTCTTTCTGTGGCCCGGAGTCCGTGTTTGCTTTGGCACAGCTGGGGTGCTGGTGACACTGGGGGCAGAGTTCAGGGCATCACCAGAAACTGCATTTCTGAATTCATTTGTGTTGAAACAACAAAGGCAATTCCCTCTCAGCGTGCCACACTCCACCCTCCCAGCTGTGCTTGCTGAGGCTGTGGGGCTCTGCTTCCTCCGACCCATCCCTGGAGTCCCAGCTCTCCCCATCTGCCTGCTGACTACAGGGAAGATGGGGTGTTTCAAGGGGCTTTGCAGAGCAAAGCACTGCCCCACCAATGCAGGCTGCTTTCCATCAGGCAAACGAAGCTCATCTTGGTTGCCCTGTGGTCAATGCAGGCTGCGTTTTGGGGACTACTGAAGAATCTGCTCTCTGTAACTCCAAGAGAAGGGATTCAAGGGTGGGCTTGAGTGGGAAATTCCTTTCCCATGGCCTTCCCGCTGTCAGGAAAAGGGAGCAGGAGGCACCAGGTTTCTTTGCTCACTGAAGCTGCGGATACCTTCCTTCCACAGCTCTTTTCAGGACAGAGGAGCAGAGGAGAAGCTCAGCGTGTCCTGATGCTCTTACAACACCAGTCAGGTGCTTCCCCAGGGAATATTTCCACAGCAGGAGGAAGGGGATGCAGCCATGTCAGTTCCCTGTACTGGCTAATGTCACATCCCTGGGGACACAGACAGCTGCTTGCAGGCCAGATCCACCTTGCCCATTGTAGAGAAGTGTCAAAGCAGTATGTGAGTGAGGAAGCAGGATTCTGCATGCAGTGACTGAGTCACGGTGCATTGATGCTACAGGAGGGTGCTGGGTCATAAACAGGATAAAGCTCCATCCCTGGAGCTGAAGTCAAGCACAGCTACTTCAGAGGTAGCTCATGAATCCTATCTGCACCAAGTATTGTGCAGTATTTCCCCTACACCAAAATTGCACACACTGTGCTCTGCCAAGCAGCTCTTGCCCTGTGTGTAACACATCCAACATGACTGGGAAAGGCACACTGTATCCCTGAGTCCACACAGCACTGAGCATGCTGTGACAGAGCTAAGATGCAAGTGTCAGATTCCCTCTTGAGGCACGTGGTCCCGGTTCTCCATTTCTCATCCTGTCAGTCTCCGGAGGCTTGCTTGTTTCGTCCCTCACCAGAATGCACTGCTGCATGTTTAGGCTGAGAGAGCAAAACAGCAAACTCAACAGCTGCCGGAGTTGGGGAAGGGGAAGGGAGGGAAATGCTTTCAGTTTTGACTTTTGACCACAAAATGCACACTGGATTCTTCCTGACAGAAGTGACAAGAAACAGAGCCATAGGTCTTCACTGGAAGGAGAAGGGTGAAATTACAGAGAAGATACTCCCTGATCCTTGGTGTGTTCCTGATGCCTCCTGGTAAGAGCAGTGAGGGAAAGCAATGGGTCAGGCAGTAGGTGCTGCTGCCCTCCACTCAGCTGAGCAGAAGAGGGCTGCAAGCATGTCCACATGCTAAGCTGAGGAGTAGACTTGAAAGTGGACTGAAGTAAACTGCACCCTTAGGCCTTCTGCTTTTCATCCATCTTCCTGGCTATTGCCCAGTGTCCGTACCATGCCCTGAAAGATCCAAGCTTTTCACTGCAAGACCAGGTTGGTGGAAACCCAGCAGGAGAGAGCTTGGCACCAGGTCTGATGTTTCCAAACCCTACCACTGCTCAAGAAGGGCACTACCTTGACAGCCCCAGTGCTGCCCGGCATACCCAGCATATGCCCAAATGTCCTAGGGGGAGAGGTGCCTGCCTGGCATATAGCCTTGTGCTGTGGTCTTTGCCAGAATGAGAAGGACTCACCCCACCAGTTTATTGATTCAGGACCCACTGACACCCACTGACACCCATCATTCTGCTTAATGAGACTATGACACAGTTTTTACTCTTTCCTCACTCAGCAAAGTCTCATGAAGGATCACGTCATGCCTGAGTAGGAGTGGAGCAAACTGCAGCTCTACAGGGCTGCTGACTTAGTGTAGTGCTTTGACATGGGTTTGTGTCTATAGATGAAGCTTTGCATCTGAACCCCCCAGAGGTGCCATTCTCTCTCTATGGCAGTTAAGGCTTATGGAAAACACCAAGTCATTTACCCAGTGAGGGCACTAAGATGAGTTCTGACAGACTCAGAGTCTGTATGGATGTCAATGTGCACATGGACTTTCCAGAGAGGACCAGTACTTGTTAGCAGGAGAAAAGGCCTACCTCTGAGCAACATGTCCTTGACTGTCTCAGAGAAGGTAGTGTGCTGCTCAGTAGGAAATGCTCTTTTGGATCCCTTTGCTCTATAAACAGAAACAAGGAAGGAAGAAAGGAAGGAAGGAAAGAGAGAAGAGAGCAACGTGGTGGATGAGTCATTAACAAAGCTATCCCTTAAAGCATGTGTTTCTTCTCCAACTGAAGGGTGAGATTTGCCCTGCAGATATGGGGCTATGCTTATGTACAGCAGAGCTCCCCCACGTCAGTGCAGTTTCAGTGCGGATGAGTCAGGCTCCCCATGTCTCATTCCCAGTCAATGCTCAGAGGTTCTTCATGCTCACTCCTGGCTTACTACTACAGTCCCCAGCAGCAGCACAGGGTAGCTTGTTGTCCCCACAGCTAACAAAGGGGTTATGCCAAGGCTACACACTCCAAGGATGCAGAAGGTGCTTGTTGTGCATCTGTTGGCCAGTCAGCAGGAAAGGGAGCCCATGCCTCAAAGGTGCTCTGTGATTGCCAGCAATAGGAGGGGTTACTATGGGGCAGGAGGAAGCAGAGCCACTGCAGCTTTGGCAGACCTCAGGAGAATGAAATGGCCTGGATCCTTGTGCCCTCTGCTCCCCTCACACAGCAGTGCAGCAATCAGGTGTAGCCAAGCCACACGTAGCCCCATCCCACAGAGAATCATTTCCCATTGTCCCACTATTTTTTTTTCCGCCACTGTAGATTTTATTACCTCAAAGGTATGGAATTAGGAAATGAAAGATGTGGAAAAATTCCTCGGACCAAAGCACTCATTTCCATCACTTCCACTTTGCCCTGGATTTCCTTCTCGATAGTTCCAGCAGTGTCCTTGGTTCAAGCCTTGGAGTCATTAAAGTCCTTTTGAAGGTCTGGTGCTTCACACTAGTTCTCATTGCTCAGCAGAATGCTACATCAGGAATAACAAAGTCCACTTTGATCAACTACTTCCATCCTTTACAGCTGCTTCTGCGGGAGTGATTAATCCCAGCCCTTCCTCCACTAAGAATAAGTGCAGAGAATCAGCTACATCCTTTGTTGTTGTTATTTTCTCTTTTCATGTCCCTTTTCAGGCAGAGCTGTGGAAGGAACCTGGTGACTTTGGTCCAGTTTCTGTTGGAGGTGTGGCTGCAGCCATGCTGGTGGTGGAGAGCACGGGTACCTGGTGGGCTTGGGTGGACCAACCTCTCCCCCAGTGATGCCGTGTGTTTCCTGAGCTCTGAGCTCCCCATGCACCTGCTCTGGCAAGCTTCGCAGCACCAGTCATGCCTGAAATCCTACCTACGTGCAGGAGATTAGCATTTCCTATTGGCAGGCAGCCTATGGGAGAAGCAGCACCATTCAATAGGAAACACTAGGCACAGGGACTTTTCTGGGAATTAGGCCATTTTTGAGTAAACCCCACAGTCCCCTGGGCCACTGATCTGGCATCTTGCACCTCCACCGACTTCTCCTTACCAATGAAAATTATTCCAGGCCTTCAGTTTCTGTTTTAAGCTGACACTGAGCTGGAATTTCTCTTGATTTGCACTAATCTAATTAAGAGAAAGAGGAAGCACACTGTTTATTTAATGACAAATGCCAGCTAGAGAAGAGAAGGTTGAGTATCAGTGGCTCCTAACTTTTACAGATCAGATTCAGCTCACAGACCACTATCTTTTGAGGACTGCAGAGATAAAAGTCTTAGACATGTGAAATACCCGTGTAGAAGAACATTTCACAGCAGAAGCAGGGATGCAAATGCCCTGTATCACCTCCTCTTAACTGCTGATGCAGGCTGGGCTATGCATTATGCATGTTGCATATGAGGAGAGGGCATCATATCTGAGGTATATCCTGGGCATACACACCTCCAGTTATGTCTTCGTAGGTCCACTGCTATGATACTGGGATATCAAGCTCCATGCAGATTGGCCCTGGTATCATGAGGGAAGGACTGGGCATGGCTAACAATGGCAAAGTGAAAGAAGAAGGAGATGTGGCTGGTGCCACTGGTTTCTGCCCCTGGCACAGGACTGGGAGTCACTGAATGCTGTTATGACAGGAGAGGTGTAACAGGTAAAGGGAAGTCCAAGTGCTGGAGGGAGCTGGTTTGTGTTTTCTGTGAGATCTAGCTGGGTGAAATGCCAGCTTGGCTGGGGGCACACTGCAGTGTCAGGCCTTCTTCAGCTCTTGGGCCTCTGGTTGTCAAACTGGCTGCTCAGTACCTTCAGCTTTAGGATGCCACATTGCATACAGAAGGGAAACAGCACTGTGGCCGAGCACCCTTGAGAAATGGTGCTCTCAGCTGCTCCCCTCATTTCTTAACAGTGCTCCCCTCATTTCTTAACAGTGCTCCCCTC
>WYDI02026310.1:0-25749 GCA_009867235.2 Psittacus erithacus | reverse complement strand
TGCTCCCCTCATTTCTTAACAGTGCTCCCCTCATTTCTTAACAGTGCTCCCCTCCTGGATGTTACAGTGCTGGGTGGCATCATCATCTTTGATGTTTATGTTTGATTTTTGGCACACACAAGACACCATTGCTGTAGTAAGAAGGAGCACTGGTACCCAAATGTCTTGTCCAGCATGTCATGTGTGTAGCATGTATTTGCACTCCAGCAATATATTCCTCCCTAAATCCACCCAGGACTGTCTGTTCCTCCAAACAATACCCTCAGGTGTCATGTACATTACTCCAACAACACCTGAAGTCCTCAAGATCCATGCTCAGCTCTGTCACATCAGTCTGAAATCAGAACAACTCTCACTGCACTCTGCTGCACAACAGATCAACGCCTGTTGCACAGTCCACTTCAGCAGATTGGACTGCGCAGGTACTAATAGGGTCAGAATTTATCCCAGAATGAGTGCTTTTTCCACTCTTTGGCCGGGATAAGTATGTCAATATGTGACTGAAAACTCAGTCTTTCTGCTTTGGCTTTTTTAAGATATTTTGGCACTTCTCAAAATCCACAAATCCCGAAGCCTCAGCCCCTTCTGCAGCTCTGCTGACAGAAGCAAGTTAAAGCCCTTGCATTTCTGACAAGTGTAATCCAGCACAGTCCCCATGGATTTTGCTAGTTTTAATATGCCTGAAGTTAAAGCCCAACCACACAAGGAATTGTGTCTAATATATGGCTTAGAAGCACACTGGCAAGCTAGACAGGATTTAATCAGGCGACCTAAGATGATCGAAGTAATTTGCTGTTTCAATCTGAATGCAGCAGATACGCTTTGCTTTCTAATGCCATTAAGGGCTCTGGAAAATGGCTTCAAATTCTGAGAAATCAGGAGAAGTATGTAAGAAATGCATAGTTCTTCCCACTAAACTCATCTACTCATGAACTGGTCTAGACATAAACAGATAAAATAATGGCCTGACTAAGCAGGCTGGAACTTGCAACTGCTTTGGAAGAGCAGCTGAGGCATCCTTGGCAAGATTCATGGCCCAGAGATCACACGTGCCTCTTGCAAGGCTGGAGGTGGCTGGGCAGGGTGGGTAAGGAAGAGGGCACCAGCAGCCCGAGAAGCGTCTCGAGGAAGAAACCACCGTCCTGGCATGGGTTAGAGATGTTTCGCATTCTGGTCACATCTGGGTCTCACTTGCCATTTCAGGAAGGCATGCTCCAGCAGCGAAATGACCCATCTTTCCCAAGGAAAAATATTTACAGTGCACTTCTGACATCACCAGGCACTAAAGCCATGCATGCATGATTCCCATGTGCATGCAGGGACATGTGTACCAACAAACACTGTTACATTTCTGCACATTCCTACATCATTACAGAGATCAGGCTTTCTAAGCCTCATGAGGGGGGCAGAGTGATAAAGCATAATGCAGATTTACCCCTGGTCACCTTTGAAGCCAAAAGTAAGAGCAGGATTTAGACCTGCACATCTGATTTAGTCTAGTTTAAAGGAAAAGACCTGACTGATTTCAAGTCAGTGTCTAGGCTGAGCTTCCTCCATGCTTGAGGATATTTGGATTGAGCTCCTGCCCCATTGTTGGCAGTACCCATGAAAGCTAGTTTAAAGCAGTTGGAACTAGATGGCCTTAAGGTCCCTTCCAACCCCAACCATCCTATGATTCTGTGATCCTGAAACTCTCATTCATGCCCAGCAGCCACCTATTTACAGCTGCAGCTTCAGAGTTTTTCACCTGAAATATTGTCCCTGTAGTAGATAGTTCACACTTTTATACCTGCCCCGTGCAGCGGGAGGGTGGATGTATGGAGGCACACCTCAGAATTGCTGCAGGACTCCGTGTAAGGCTTGTTTGCCATACACAGTGATGTTTCGGCTCAAGTTCCTCAACTTGAATGCAGAATCATCAAGGTCAGAAGTCACAGCAAGTGATGTCCCTACTTGAGTAGTATCCGCAGCAGCCGTTGTTGTGTTGCCAGGCTACAGACATGCTGAGGAAGGTGTGATTGTAGCTCTCCTCCCTTTCTATGCATCTCAGAGCTTTGAAACAGTGAAGTCAGCACAGGAGAGCAGCAAGCATATTCCTCTGGACTCCAGTCCATCTTGCACAATCCTCTGCTATGCTATGATGGATATGCCAACCCTCCTTGCACACATTTCCTGGTCTCCAGCTAAGCATCCCTACCTTCTCCATTCCTGCACCATCTTTCCACACATAGTCCTCATAATACAATCTTCCCACATTTCCTACCACATACCTTATCCCTTGTCTGTGTTGCTCCATTGGTCTTGGTCTTGATCCAGTCTTGGTCTGGCTGGGCTTTGCCATATGTGTGTGTGGAGCACAGCTGGACCATCACGACAGATGATGCTTTGCACAGGAGCAAGGGCTGCTGATCAGCAGTAAGGGCTGCTGTTGGAGTGCTCACCCCAAGATTAACAGAGGAGAGTGCATGCATGGGCACAGCCTGCAACTATGCTGCTGCTTCCAATGAGTGTCACTTCAGAGCCATTTGTATGTAACTGGCTAACGTAGTGCACGACTGAATCAGATTTAGACACTTCTATTGCACTCTGCATCCAAAAGTGCACTTTCCTAAATAAAAGTAAAAATAAAACCAAAATCAGGTTAAACTATAGCCCATCAGCTAAATAAAGCAGACGTTTACAAGGGGACAGCACTGTGGCCAGGGATGGACACATTCATACATCAGTTGTACCTCTTCTAGCCTTGGTCCAGCAAGCTCATGCAGATACAGAGCACTGCTGCTAGGGATGGTATCGTGGAGTTCAATTAAGTGTTATGTTGGTACTTCTATTACTGCCGTTTCTTTTAAAAACTGTGGCATTCTTCTGATTTTTTATTACCAAATGCAGCTCAAGTCTATTCACTGAACTTGGTGCAACAACTCCCCCTCTGAAATCAGTACTGAGAATAGAAATAGGCCGATGTGTGTTTTTCTATCATGTGCTAACTCGTTCTTCCATCCTGTGAATGAGCTTCTTGTTTTCTTCTCGTTGATCAGACAATTCCACCTAAACCGGGACTGGACACAGAAGTAAATCTGGTAGGAGAATACACTTCCTGTTTATAAAAATACCCTTCCTGTGTGGAAGAGCCCTTTTCCTGCATACACTCATCTGCGTACAGCATCCCGGACCTGTTTCTACGCGGACACAGGCAGAGCTGCTGGGGGTGGGGGTACAGCCACTATGGATATTTCATCAGGATGATGTACCAAATAAATGAATGTATTTGTTGTATGACCTCTGGAAACCAAACACAACCCCAAACTGTGATAAAGATGCCATCCTTTTGGAATGAAGGGCTTTATCTTTTTGGTTTACGACTAAATCTATCTCTGAATTTCCGGAACCGGTGTCTCATTGCCATGAACTTATTTAGCTAACTTATGTAGACAGTACATCCGGCTCTTGGGATTTGATTGTGGCTCATGGCTCACACGTTCACAGCAGCTGAGGATTTGAGCTGTGTCCATGAATTGATAAATTTAAAAAAGCAAATCAAGTCTCAGCAGGCTGGGAGAGGATGTTTCTATTCATACCCCTCACTATGGGTTTCCTGTAACTCCTACTGAAAGGACCTGGCTGAGATCTTCATTAGGACTGGATGGGTTAATCCACTCTCCCCTCAGGTGGCCTCTCCTCTCACACACATCAAGAGCTTAATCGTGAAATGACCAGATCTGCTTTCCACCATGACTCTGAACAGCATTCCCAGACCCTGTGAGACTTCAGGGATCATCAGATGGACTCTTCAATACTGGCCTATGAAAGGCCTCAGCCATGATCCCTCCTTTCCCTCATGATTTCACCACCTCTCTTTCCCCTTTCAAAGACTCCCTCCACTTTGCCTCTTTCCAAGACCTTTGATGCCTGTGCAGGCATCTGACATTTTCTGTCTCCACCTGGCCAACATGTTCTGCCACCCATAGCATCTGATTAAAAGAGCGCAGTCATCTAAACCCAGAGGTACCATATGTAGGTCTTTCTACTTCTCAGCCTGGGAGCTTGTAAGTGAGAGGGTGCATGTCCTTGCACTGTGGAGAGAAACCTGCTCAGTGTGCGGGAGAGTTGTCTCAACCCCTGGGCATCATCCAAGGAGCTGCAACATCAAGCTGTGCAGGTGAGTACTGGGGTTGGAGAAGAGCCACATCAGAGATAAGCATGGCTGTTGGGGACAGTGGGAATGGGAAAGAATCACTGAAAGACAGATTTGTTGTCTCCTGGAAACTCTGCTCCCTCCTCTGGTAGGCAATGCCACCTCTGTCCCTGCTTTGCACACCAGGAATTCACTTTCCCAGCCTGAGTGATGACACAATGATTAACCTGTTATCTTATTCCTTATCTTTTCTGCACATGATTGTTGCCATGTTTGCTGCCACGCCAATGCTTGTGGCAACCTCAGTTCACCGACATTTATCACCATTATGGCCATGCAGTTTTGGGAAGAGATCGGCTGGCTGGAACGTGAGGCACTGGCTCGAGGAAAGTCCACCTGGCTGGGGCAGTGCTCTTTGGGTCTTCTGCTGCCAAGGAAGCCCTTGCTGGTGGTCCCCTGGGAGCCACCTGATGGCAGGTCATCCCTGGCTGGGGGATCCTGCCCAGTGGTACAGGCAGTGCGAGGGTCATACCTGCCTTGCAGGCAGGTGGGCAGCAGCATGCCCTGCCTGTGCTGCCTGAGCCCTGCTGCAGCTGCCAGGACCCCCGGTGCTCTTCCGCCTCGCTTGCCCAGATTTCCTTCGCCGGGAAAACAGGATACATGCAGAGGGGGTGGGGAGCGGAGCATGCCTCCGGCTCATCCTGACATGGAGGTGACAAACACAAACATGCCCGTCTGCAAGGGCAGTACCCCTGGGTCACACACTGTATGCACATGCTTCTCCACTGAGCCTGGGGAGCAGCACAGGAGACCATGCTCCTAAATTCATCACCTGCTTTATGGCTTGAGGCCAGCACTACAAATATCTCCTCTTTCCTCTCTTCCCACTTCCCACTATTGAATAACTGGCTCCCCAGTATGAGTAGCTGACGGTCTGAATGGTGGTCACCATAGAATCATAGAACAGTTTGAGTAGGAAAGGATCTTAAGATCATCAAGTTCCAACCCTCTGCCATGGGCAGGGACACCTCACACGAGACCATATCACCCAACGCTCTGTTCAACCTGGCTAAGGTAAAATGCATGGGATGGGGCATTTACCACTTCTTTGGGCAACCTGTTCCAGCCATCGGCATCATTACAGCCTTCACTGGGCTCAGCAGCAGAGCCAGGGTCAAGACAGAGTCCAACTCATTACCACTCCTAAAGAGATTGAGCAAGCTGGCTTAAGGGATGCAGGGACTATCCAGTTCTCATGTTAGATGACATCTGTCCAATTCATGTCATGCCTGAGTCTGTTGAAAGTGCCCAGGGGGAAAAAAGAGAGCCTAAGCTTCACTTGGTTATTTGTGCAAAGATCAGAGGGGCAAGAAAGCAGTTTGACTGTGTTTTGGCTACTGATGTCAGCAGATCTGACTCTGAACGCACATGGGGATCAGATTGGACAAGACATATCTATGCAAAAGCACTTTGCGGAGGAGAACTGCACTTTAGCGCCATTCCTGTAAAAAAGGAAGGAAAAAAAAAAGGCCTGAACATTTGAAGGAAAAACACTTGTTTCCTGTAAGGAGGTTCAGCCAGTGGAGATTGTACCTCTGCATCTCCCCAGCGTACTTTAGCCTCAGGTATGATTGTTAATCGGAAAGGACAGGAGCTGTGTCATCCTTCAGAAGGCAGCACATTTTCTAGTGACCTGCAGGCTTGGAGACCTTTGTGCCCATCATCGTGGAATTAGCTGATGTTATGGTGAGGTTTCAAAGATGCATTCCCATCCCAACCTTTGCTTCGGATCTGTGACCTTTGTTTCTGTATGAGACACCTGAACCTTTCTTGATCCCACCTAGACTCCTGCTCAGCAAAGGAAAGACACCAAGTGTGCTTGCTGTTGGTTCAAAATGCCCAGGATAACTTCTCCAAACCACACTGGTTTGAAAATAAGCTGGAAATATCACAAGTTCTCTGCAAAATGTCTGATGCTTCTTATTCCTGGTCAGGCTGGAAATATTAATGTGGCTCCTCTTCAGATGATTCTGCTCCTGTACCTTTGTCTCAAAAAGCAAGCGGGACATTGAAGGATGCGGGTAAACTAAGCAAGCACAGAGACGAGAAAATCTAAGTCTGAGGTAACGACATGATTTATTTACTTGGAGGAGGCAAGGTTTAGGCATGAAAACACACCTGATAGCAATGCTTTTGCACCTGAAGCCTTAAGCTCTGGTTTGCCTGTGATGCAAAGCGGCTGCAAAATCAGTGCCAATGTTGTACAGCTGCTTGTCCTTGCCCCAGTAATGCAAAATAGCCGTCGCTTGAAAGTGAACTGCCCTTCATGTCCTGCCCAGCTCCATCCTCCCATACACATCATACAGCAGCCTTGAGCTCTGCCTGGTTAAGAAGTGGTCACTTCCAGCTCCTTTGCTGGGGATACATCACAGGACTGGGCTGACAATTGGCCCGAGCTGGCATCTAAAACAAGGTGACCCGTTTGCCATCATAGCCCAGGCAGCCCGTCCTTGTCCTGCAAGAGAGCGGTGTGATTTACGGAGATCCTGTCAGCTCCTCCACATGAGCCAGTCCCAGGCTCCCAGGCTGCAGCAGGATGGTGTTTTGGGGATGCATCTTGCAGGGATATTGTATTCTGCCCACCATGACACAGGGCTTGGGGATGCAAGCAGCAACCTCCTTGACCTGGACAAGTCACTCACTCCTATTATTTCTCAGTTGCCCCACTGATAAAAGATGAACATTTGTTGCCCACTCCTCTACACCCCTCTGCACTCAGCCAGGAGGATTCTCCTGAGGGGCAATCAGACCGTAAGTGCAATCAGCTACAGAGGAACTGTACCAGCACAACTGTGGGCTCAATGGAGCTAGGTGGGACAGGGAACAGGTTGCGAAGAAAGAATATCCTAAGATTTGGAAAATGCTCCTTACACTATCACAGAAACATTTCCTTATCCAGCAAACTGGGAAAGGAGCCCCAGTTGTGCAATGCCTTCTATGACTCCTCTAATAAAAATACTGTGTTAGAGAAGCATCACATACTTCTTCAGTAGAAGCCCTGGTATCCTGCACCCACAGCCTTTAGTCTCTCTGTTTTGTGAATAAACAAGAGAGACAGCAGTGGGGAGAAGGGAAGTATTGCTTCCCTTCCTCTTTATTTTGGGAAACAAGACCAAAGTCCCATCAGAGGTAGGTGCTGGAGCTGAGAAAGCCTCTCAGCAGTCCTGATGCTTGGTCTCCTTTATCAGCCAGAGATGACTCCGGCCAAACAGCTCACTGAAAAGTGCTTTCAACTTGTGTTCAAAGTGTATCCTTTATTCTACCTGTAGTAACAGGGCAGGAAAACTTCTGTTCCCAAATCCATCTTCTCTGCAGTTCCTAATTGTGAGTGTCCCTCACCACTCACAGAGTGGAAAGAGCATGGAGGGCTGAGCTAGCCCTGGGCACAAGCATCTGCAGGAGTGCCCACATCTGGAGCCAGAGAAGGGGGAAAGACACAAAATTTGCTTTAGAAAAGGCATTTTCGAGATTACTCGTAACTGTTGCTTGGGGCCCCCCATCGCTGAAGCACAGCCCTGCCAGGAGGACAGCCCAAAATATTTCATTTCAAGGAAAACTGTGGGAGAAACTAAGTGGCTGTTTCATTGGATTGTCCATAGGCAGCTATCTGACATTGCAGCAATAGAAATGTCGCGGTGTAGGCTGCCAGCCTCGCCTGCCACAGCCATGAAAAGAAATACAAACACGTTCATCCTATAAGCAGAGTCAATCCTTGCTTGTAGTGCACTAGTTATGAACAGCTGGGATAGATCCTGCACTGATGCTGGGCTCTGATTGATAAGAAACACTGGAGGGGCATTTCCTGCTTTTCAATATGCAAGGGGTTACAACAAACACTCCTGGCCATGTTGCACACTGAGACCATCCCCCAGTTGCTTTTGGGAAGTGGGACCATCTGAAAAGCCATGGACAGAAACATCTGGGAAGCAAGCTGGCCTGCCCAAAGTTTACATTTCAGTTCAGCCCAACCCATTCAGATAAAATGAGAGCTGCCTCATGTTGCTAACCCCAAGGGCACTTGGAATCAAAGATTTGTGTCAGATCCAAATCAAATAAAAAAAACACAATAATCCCAAAATGCAGCCTAAAATGCAAATTAAACCAGAATAGAAACCATTTGTTTGAAAGAATTATCACATAAACAAAGGACAAAAAAAGGCAGAAAAACCATGTATTTGCTTGAGGAATCAGAAGAGGTTCCCATCACTTCCTGTACCTAAAACATTGAGATGGTTTTATTCCCTGTAAAGCAAGTCAGAAAGGGCTTTGTGCTGGTCTAGCTCATACATGTGACCCTTAGCTCAGCCATCACATCTTTTCCTGTTGCTGGCCCTCAATGGTGCCTTTTCTAAGAGGCTGAATGAGCAAGACAGCTGTCCCAAAACTTAAAGCCTAAGTCCCTCAGTGTAAGAACTGAGATAGCAGTAGGGGAAGCTTTACCTAAGCAGAATCCTCCCCAGTGCCTGTGTCTGCTTAATACAGTATGAGCTGGGGGCTGCATTGGCTTTCATGAGGCTGCCTACAAGGTTGCATCCATGAGGGCAACAGCCCTGCTTGGGTTAGTTGCGAGTGTGGGTATCCAGAGAGAGCAAGCTGCAACAGAATGGGGCTTGGTGTGGCCTGAAAGAGCTGGCTCAGAAGCTGGAAAAGCCCATGGGAGGTTCGCTCATGCCACGCTCCACATTGCTCCAGCTTATCTGCCATCACTGGCCAAACCAGCCCACCATCAAGTGGGCAGTCTGCATCACATAGTGACGCCACTAGGGCTGCTCCAGCATGCAACCAATCCTAGATACTCATCTTACCATGGGGCTATAGTAGCAGGGGTTTCATCCCACAGCCCTCCCTCTCCCAGCTCTTCATTGCCCCTACTGCTGGCTTTGCGAGCATTATCCGGGAGCCTGGGTTATTTGAGGACGTATTCTGGAAGATCAATGCTTTGAAAAGTGCATGTTTACGCATGTGAAAAACCAGGACTTGTTCTGTGCCGCTAACTCCACGCAGATGAAACTCGGTGTCATTACCAGCTGATGTCAAGATAAGTGAAAGCAGACATGAGCCCTCAGTTTCTGCATGCTTTGAAGGATTTCTGGTTTCCTTCTTGGAGGCAATGTTCAAATTAATTGTTACACTTGCATAACATGATGCTGAAGCGCTTTTTTCTTTCCACTGTATAATTTCTAGATGAAAAGGCAAGGTTGGAGTGAAGTTACACAATATAAAAGCAAAAAGGAAATGTATGAAAGGAGAGATCGGCAGTAAAATACCCTCATAACACATTAGAAATCCCTACATTTTGGACTTAAAAAACCCATAAAGAATTCCGAATGCATTGTGATAAATAAATGCACCCTTAGGACATGTATATACCCTTAATGATGCCCCGAATAATGCTGAATGGGGAAAAGTGGAAAAGAAATGAAGAAATAACAATTTACTTTAGGACTTTTCCTGAAAAATGAGTTTCAGGTAAGTCTGATCTGCAAGCACTGCAATGCCATTGCTCTAACTTAGCACTGATGCTAACATAGCTGCTCTAACTACAGTTCTTCCCAGAGCTGGTGGAGGGCAGTGGGACAATCAAGATGCTGACAAACATGACCACCCTTCCCCACACTAACAAATGTGCTCCTGAATGCATCCATCCACCACCTATGCAGCAGGTCTGTGCCCCTGCCCTCCGTGGGCCACAACACAGGGCTGGAGGAGGACAGGGAGACACAATTCCTTGTGGATCTGCCCTGTTCCTTGGTTTATACTCCCTGCTTCTTCCCAAGGAGCCAGGAGATGCTGCTGCACTTCCCTGCAGCCAGGGAGGAGAAACAGCTGTTCTGAGGCCCTGCAGTTAGCCTGGCTTGCATCAACCACCTCTATTTGCCTGCAGTCCTGCAGGCAGGAATATGGAGAAGACCTGTCTGCTTTGGCTGTGTACTTGAGACACATCCTGCACATTGCTTTCCCAGCTGGGCCCATCCCATCCCGGCTGGTGACTCAACCGTGAGTGAGATGGAAGTGTCGCAAAGCTCATCATCCTGAGTCATCCGCTATTATTGTCCCATGCAGGTGGACAATGCTGGTGAGAGGAATTTCTCCAGCGTTGCCAGAAAAAGCAGCATCTCCACATCAGTGCTGTAAAAATAGACTCTTCTCTTTGGGGAGTGCTACTTCAGGCTGATTTCTGGAAGCTTGTGGTCTCCTGGCAGAGGTGGGATTATTATGTCCTCATGTGAAGGAAGCTCAGGGACCATGTGCTGGCAGTAAACCTTGTGGAAGGGTACTCTTGGGGGCTCTGCCTGGGTTTTGGATCACTTGCTTTAAGCCGTCCCCCACAAAGTATGTACATCTGGATGCTGCCCACAGAGCAGATCTGGAGTATCAGGTTATACATGGCTTCAGCAAAGTTGGCTTTGCCAGACTGAAAACTTCCTGATTTATCAGCTTTGATCTCTTTGGAGTATTTCAGCAGTTGAAGTTTTGCAAGAAAGCACTGACTGCACTGGTTTCTGATGACATCCTATCTGTGTTCCCCAAACATCAGAGTCAGAAGTGCCTGGAGGATTGTTTTTCAGGAAGGAATGAACAGGGTCATTTTCCCTCCAGCTTATGGGAATTTCCAGACAAACCTACTCTGGTCAGGTGCTTTCATCCTCTTGCAGGACCCAAGGGGAACCATCATGTGCCTGCAGAGGGGAAGCAGAGAGGACCAGAGATCTGCTCTGGGTCTGATGGCCTCAGATTAGTATTCTCTGCCAGGCTGGTGTGGAGGACCACCACCATCTCCATCAGTCCCAGGGGGAAATGCCAGGGAATCCCAGGCTCCATTTCCTAGGGAAAAGTTTAAATCTGAAGAAGGTTTTGGCTGCGGGCTGCTCCAGGTTCGCGCCGTTTCCTGAGGAAATGCGGGCTGATGGCATCACTCTGCCGTGTTTGGTCCCGCACTTCCTTAGCACCAGCACATCTGGTGCCTCCGCCTGCGCCCGCAGCGCTGAGAAGCCCCCGTCGGCTGGGGGCTTGCCCCGGGGGCTCTGCCCAACCCGCCCTGCAGCAGCGCTGGGAAGCGGCAGCTCCGGATCCTCCCCCAGCCCCGGCCGGGAGGCGGTGCGGGGCAGCGGGACCGGGGCAGCGCTCCAGCCGCCCCTCAAGCTCCTTCGGCCCGGCCCGGCCCTCGGTACCCACCTAGCGGCGGCCGGAGCCGGGGCTTCCTCTGAGCCCGGGCCAGGGCATCGCTCCGGTCCCACGGAGCCTGCGAGGAGACCCGCTTGCCCCCCGCCTGCGAGCAGGCACCCGGATCCCCTCAGCGGCGGGGCTCGTCGGGTGAAGGGCATCGCCGCGGAGGAGAGGAAATTCCAGATGTTTTCCAGCCTACAGTTATGTGGGTGCCTAAAAATGAGGAGGGCATCAATAGCTTGTGTTGGCTGTGTTTCCTTCTGCGTTCTCAAAAGGAATCAGGGATATTCAGTTGGAACTGAAGTGCTTTTTGACAAACCCAGTGAAATTCCTGCCCTTGTGAAATCTCAGATGTTGATTCCATGGTCACAGAACCATTAGGGTTGGAAGGGACCTCTGGAGATCATCTAGTTCAACCCCCCTGCCAAAGCAGGGCCACCTACAGCAGGTTACATAGATGTTGAACAGCTTATTGGAGAAAGATGTCACTGACCTCCCCTGAGTGAAATCAGTGATCCCACATCCAGGTTGCTGGGCTTTTAAAATGAGACTGATGACTTCCATATAGTACACTGTGTGAGAAGAGGAAAAGCTAGGATCTTTGAGAAGACATATCTTGGCTTTTCATCGCAGAACAGAGATTTCCCTTCTAGACTTCACTACTGGGAAACGAAAATGGTGACAAAAAGTGTTAACCAGCTTCTCCACTGTGGATATCATGCTGTGTAAATCCAGTCCAGACCTGGCTATCGGCGGCCTGAGCAGAACAAGGAGGAGGAAGGTGGATTATAACTGGTGATGACAAAGACAAGGCTTTGGATCAGCTTGAGAAGGTGGATGGCATGGTCTCAGTGGGAGATGCCAGGACCACAGGCAGGGGGTCTTGCAATGTGCCAGCCACTGGAAGCACAATAAACCCCCTCAGAGAAGCAGAGGCAGATTCCTCTCCTGTGCCTGTAGGGGCCCAGGACAACAATCTCTGAGACTATGCAGGGATTCCACCTCAAGCTCTTCAGATGCTATAGCATCCTGCTAGCTTCCCAAGCAGGAACAAACCACTGCATCTCTCAAGTGTCTGTTGCTAAGAGATCAGTGATGGCTTCAACCTGGTTTATGCCGCCTGCTGTCCCAAACAGTCCAGCCCCCGACCTCCCCACAAAAGGAAGTTCCATCTATTTTCTTCTCCTTGGCCATTTTGCAAGGGGTTGGAGGGGTTTGCAAAAGCTATGCTGCCTGCAGCTGTCACTCTGTTTTCTGCAATGGAGAATGCATCTTCCCATGCAAGGATGGTTCCCAGGTCAGTCTCTAAGTTAACATTCATTTACCACCTGTTGACTCTCATTAGTGTTTGCTTTTCAGCAAACCTTTCATCAAGGATTGAGAAAAACAGATCATCTTCCCTGCCTCTGGTTCTGTGGCTGAAAACAGATCAGAAATGCAGCCTGGAGCCCCTTTAATGCTGAGGAGAGGTTTGTGCAGCTGTGGTGGAACTGGACTTCTTTGAAACTGGGATTGGGGCAGGGTTTACTTTGCATTGTGTCTGGAGCAAAGACAGAGCTGAGCCTTATTTTAATTCCCGACCTGTCAGGAATCTCAGGTTCAACATCCCCTATGCTTTGGCAATATAATCCAACTCCTGGCTCCTCAGTTCTGAAAGAGGCTTTTCTAGTTGCAGGAGCCAAAAGCAAATTCCTCTTTACTTCGCAGCTTCTGGATTTGATGAATCCAACACATATTTAGCCTTAATTTGCAGGATGCATAAACTGGGTGTCCTGTTGGAAGCACATGGAGAGCTGCCGGCTGACCATACCCTCGCTTACATTTTCCCCAGCAGTTGCAGCTGGATTGGTGCATTAAACACTTTCAAGTCAAATTCTTCTGCATAAAGAAACATCATCAGTTGTATTGACTATAAGCAGGAGGGGAAGTGACCTCTTGGGTCAGTGTTTATTGCAATGGTGATAAATAACCAAGGAGGGACTCCATGAGGAGGAATATGACCCCAGGACAAAGCCTCTGGCTCAGTGGGAACCTCTCTCAGATCTCCCAGTTTGGAGAACCTTACCTGGAATGGCAAGAGCCATGTGGGACTGGTGTATTTCCTTCTGCCATTGGTTTCTCTGCAATCTTACACAACTTTATTAAGCACCCTTCCCATTTCCCTCTCTGCAAGCCAGGGACAATAACACCATGTTTTGCAAGACCCTGGTGGGATTTAACTAGATACAGCTTGCACTGCGCTGCAGGATTTGGCAGCCTTGCATGGCTTGGAGGAGAAGGCAAATCACTTGCTTCTCTTGGCGTGCGATGACTGCAGCACCAGGGTGCGGGTATCGCTTCACGGCTCCCTCTGAGTACTTGGCCCTCACAGACTGGCACTTGGAAATAGTCTCCAGCTTGCTCAGTCTCCACGTTCACACGTCCCCATCCAGCCTCTGACCTAGAATTCTGTTGGCTTTCCACACACAATAATATTAGGCCATGGGCCTTTTCAAGGTCAGTGCCATCAATAAGTGGAAAGCACTAGAGGACAATAACAGGTTGATAAGTCACATGGCAAATTAGGAAAAGGCCCTCAAGGGTTGTTAGTGTATCAGATCCACTTATCCCAACTCTTTCTGAGAGTTTCTGTGAATCCCTGGTAGTAAACATCCTGCCTGCTCGCAGTGCCAAGGACGCTTCCCCATTGTGTGATAGCAGATGGCTGTCAATCACAACCACTTCTGACACAAACCTGAAGCTCTCCTTTCTTTCTCTTGACAGGAACAACTGGAGTCGCTTGCTCTGCAGAGTTTAGTGATCTCTTCTGCTTTCAAAGCTCGTGAGACACGAGGGCTGGTGAAGAAATGTTGCTGAATTCCCTTGGGTTGTGCTGAGACGGTTCCACTCTTTTCTTGGCTCCAGGGTCAGTAGCTGGGACCACAGATGAAGGTGTTTTGGAAATGGCAGGGCAGGGCAGTACATATGAGGCTCCTGCAAGGAAATCATGTGTCTGGGGTAATCTGGGATCTAGGCTCTTCTATACTAGTAAATTGAATGTTGCCGGGCACTGGATATATTGCCTATCTTAAATAGAAGTGTCTCTTGCACAGTTTAGTCCTGAGCCAGCCAGCACACAGCTCCAGGCATGGTGCAGGAATTAGCACAACCGTGTGAACACGAGTGGCTCAATGCTAGCTGGCCTTGGGGTCTAACGAAAGCCCCAGGTTCATTTAATTTCATAGTACAGATATTCTGTATGTCTTTCCCACAGCTGTAATTTGCTGCCTCTCAGAAGAAAACACAGACCTGTTCCCTGTCCTAAGCATCTGACACCTGGAAAGAAGGTGCTCACCATTAAGTTTAGCAGAGCAGGGACTCTGACACACCATTGAGGAGCTCAGGCACTTCCAGCATGCAGCACACACACTCCTTTCTACCCATCCCTGGGGTGGGATTCATCTCTCCTGGGATCAGCTGGGAACCTGGCTCCCTGCAGAGGGATGGAGAGGAACAGACACCTCCAGGAGGTGGTTCCATGCATCCTAAGACACCAAAAACCAATAACCCCCTTCTGGCAGTGCCCATCTCTGGCAGTGCCCTGGTGACCTGGCCCATGCTGAGTACCTAATCTCAGCCTGGCCAAAGGGACACATTTTCTCACGGCTCACTGGCTGGGGTATGGGGAAAGGGCATTTTGTGTCCTCCAGCCAGAGAACAATTCTCCCCCAAGGATATGAACACAGAAGACAAGTGAAACGTGCAATAAGAAAGAAATGGCCCAGTTATCTTCATCCTGTTAGCTCTGTTCCTGCCATGCTATGTCCAGTGTCACTTGGAGATAAAGAGCAAGTACCTTATTATCACCATCATGTCTGCCCTTGAGGGTTTATTCTTTCACCCCCTCCTGTCTTTGTTTCTTTCCCCCTTCCCTGATTTTTTTATGTGTTGTCTCCCTACTTCCTACCATGCAATTCCCACTTCCCATATGGGTCTCATTCCTACCATGTCCCCATCCTGTCTGCTAAAATAATCAGCAGTGAAACCCTGAATATGGCCGTTCACATTGTTTCCGTGGGACTCAGTGGCAAGTCTCCTAGTGCGATGAATGAAGGCAGGACGCGCTTCTCAGAGCCATTGTTTCAAGCTGTCTGCCTACTCAGGAAAGCACTGCCAGCTCCATTTACATTGAGTCCTTGACTGGTGTGTTTTCTCCTCCATCTGCTGTGAATAAGAAAAGAATCAGGCCCTTGTACTTTAAACAGCGGCTGCTTAGTCTGTGGAGTGCGTGCTTCACCGCTAGCTTGTGGGCCAGAGTCAATCTATGGGAAGGATGTTGGATGAGAACATCGTGACGTGGTCCTCTGTAAGCAGCCACATGCTCACTTTATTCATGCTCTGACATGGTTGTGAAGAGCGGAAATCCAGCTAGTGCAGTGATGACTCTGAAATAGGATTGCCAAACCTGAGCTAAGGCTCTCCTCCTCACAGGCAGTCCTATGCCATGTTCATCATATTTACAGAGCTTTCAGCCAGCAGAAAGCACGGAAGGAGGCAGCTCATATGTGTTTGAAGAGAGCTGCACAGATATCTCCTGGCTCAGAGTAACAGTACAAAACCACACTGCAGCACCTTCTAGCTGGCACATGTAGTACCTCCCAGCCTGTGTTGGTCACTGGCAATGTTTTACTCCATGCTAAGACTGCCCCCAAGAAGTAGGAATGATGGCACATAAACCTGGAAGATATTAGTAGGATTTAAAGGCTATAAAATTGTCCCTTCTTGGACATTTCAGATTGCTTTAACAGCTTCCAGGTTTCCAGCATACAGAAACTGACAGGACCTTGGCCAATATCTGAATAGCCGCATCCTACAGTTTACAAACATGATTCACCAAAAGAGCACTAAGTGGGGTCTAATTATTGGCGTAATAAAAATGAGTATGAAGTGATACATCCCATCTGCTGAGGAAATGGTCCAGTTTGCTGGTAACTGAAAACTCAGTCTCATCTATTTCAGTAAACACATCTTCCCATACCAGGAGAACAGCTTCCCATCCATGTCCTGCCCCAGCACTGCAAGAAATCTGCTACTGCTCTTTCCCTTTTGACAGGAAAGATGGATCAACATTCTTCCGTGCAGTTTGTATGAGCTCAAAGCGTGTACATAGAGGCCCTCATACAGCAAAGCCAAGAGGGTTCCAACCTCCTATCCTAAACAAGAGTTCCCTGAACACAGGGGAGAGTGACACAGCTTCTTGTAAAGTACTTTCTCAACCCCAAATATTCCCCCCAAAGCTCTCCCAGTTCCCCCCACCCAGAATGAGGCAGTGAGGACTCCTCTGTGAGCACACAGAGTGGATTTCCCTCCTTCAGCCCAAGCAGGAGGCAGCTCTCCTGTCCAGAGACCTCTGTGAGAATCCTCCAGCTCTCATGTCTGTGGCGTGAAATCCTGATGCCTCCTCTTTTGCAGAGTTCCAGGTTGTGTGGTCGCTGTTGTTTTGGATTTGTTTCCTGCTCTGTCACATGTATTTCCAGCCTAAGACTTCATATTCCTGGAAGAAAGGGATTCAGCAGCCAAACCCTTCCAAGCCCCATTCTTCTGAAGAAGGAGGACCTCAATTATTGCGATGTTGGTTTTCATCACTGTCCCTGGCTAGCCCTAGGAGGGAAACAGTTTCAGACTAACAGGTCGAGGGCACCCTTTCTCTCTAAACTCTATCATATCATGGAGCATTTGCCTGAGTGATACAGGTTCAGGAGAGAGAACCTCCACCAGGAGCCCTTTGCTGCATTCCTGTAGTTAATGCTCTTGGGTGGAAAAAGGGATGGATGGTTTCAGGTACTTGATACCTTAAGATGTTTCTGCTCCTTGAATAACAACTGCATGTATTACAAATATGCATAGTGCCCACAGAACATCAGTGATGTGGCTGCAGCATCAGCTGGATGGGTTTCAACACCACATGACTCATCCTTGAGGGCCCAGGTCCTTTTGTAGACCAAAGCCTACACCACACTCAGGTTGCTCTGGGTAAATACATCTTTAACCACCACACTATCCTGTTTCCTTGCCCCGTTTGTTATTTCATAATCTTTCCTGCTGACAGTTTAAAAACATCCATGCTTTTGTTGAGGCAGAATTTACTGGTAATTACAGTTCTGATTTGCTTTCTGCAACAGCTGGAGGAAAAGGTACAAGCATGAAGCACATATGTGGCATTGTGGGTGGGGAGGGAGAAATTCTTCTGCAGTATTTGTACCGTAGAAATATGGTTGCCAAAAAGCAAGCTCCCAAATGCCTGGGGTCCACATGTTGTATAAAAGCAGAGTAGCATCTTGGCACAGAAAAGGATCACTGCACGAAGGAACCCAAAGTGTCCCCAGGTCACATTGTCCTCACAGGAGATGAAAGCCCATGAGCTGTAAAGTGGTACCCCATCAGCTGTGTTTGCCACAAAGCAATGTATTTTGCTTTGACTGCTTTGAAAGCAAACCCCTTAAAGGAAACATGTGTTGGGTATACAAATGCAGTGTTTCGTTTATTTAAGACACAAATGCAAAACCAAACAGGCTTTCAGAGTTCTAACTCACAGATGTCTTTAACGAAAACCAGCTATTGGAATGTTAATAACTGCTCCTTGTACCATAAGCAATGAGTCCACTCAGTCATGCTTCTAGGGAACTAACAGTTCCAACAGATCAACCTATTAATCACTTTGGATCCTAATAGTTCATTAAAGGGAAGCTCCTATGAATTTGTTAGCGTGCTGCGCTGACAGTTGAGTAGTATAGACAGACATTCCATATTGTGCTCCTCTGAGATCCTAAAATGACAGGCTCTCCTTTGAGATACTAATGCAGGATTCATTTGACCCAAACTGCTTCCATTCATTCCATCTTTAGTCATTTAGTTAACTCGGAAATGCTCCAGGGGCTACAAAACATTCATCAGTGCTAAGAAGACGACAATTCATGACCCCACACCAACAGCCCTGGAAGCCCAGCTGACCGGCTGGCATAAAATATTGCCCCTTAGCGCAGTCAGTGAAAGACGCTGATTTACACTGGCCAGGAGAGAAACCGCAAGGTAAAATCATTGTTTTCTTGCACTGGAAGGAGTCAGGAAATCTGGATAAGTACTTTAGAAATGTGTTAGCCCGGAAAAATTGGGGAGTGTCTCTTGATTGGACCCCCACATTTTCCTCTGCAAGGTCTGCTGTCTGTTCTCTGCAGCTTCGTTCCGGGAAGCCTTCATGTCAAGCTGCTTAAAACTGATACGGGATGAGACAGACAATAACACCTGGGGTTTCAACCCGCAGCCAGAAGCATGCACAGCACTAAACTGCACCATATAAACTCCTTCCTTCTATATATTCTAAGATATTTTTTCTGGCTTAAGCATTACTGTTGCCATCAGAAAGCCAGGGAAGACTAGCTACATGTGGGTTTTCCTCCTCTTAAGCTTCAGCTTCAGGAATAAACATAGGTTTTATGATGGGGCCTGTCACATGGCATGGAGTTACAGCCAAAGGAAGATTCAGATCTCCACATTCTCACCCTCTGGTTTCTGTGCTGCAGACCCCAGTGCTAACACAGCGCCATAACTCCTCTCCAGCTCGCTTGGCTGCCGGTGGATGGGTTAAGCTAAGATGTGACATTTCCCAGCGTGGAAGCCAGTACAGATAATGGTGCAGGGATGGTAACTTCTGGCACAGGAGCAGGGCTGGCAGCTGGAAGTCATAAGTCTGAGTGTCAAACCTTTGAATCAGCAGTTGGTGGCTGCGCAGAATGGTGTCGTTTATCCTCCCTGCTAAAGGCATGAGAAATGCCAGTAGCAAAGCACTTCATGGGAGGATACAAGGCAGATGAAGCTGTCCATTCTTTGTTTTATATCCGTATCTTACTCACCGGTTGCTATAGTTCCCTCCTCCCATCAGAAGGTGAGTAAGTAGCTGTATAATCAAGGTGACAGCCTGGAAGATGTTTTCCCATTATTTACAGTGTAAGACATAGAGACTCATTTTTTTGACCAAATTAATTCCCCCAGGGCTGCAGAACTTGCATCCTCCAGCTGAAATCTGAACCACGTTAGGGAGTTGCTGCTACAGCAGGTAACCCAGTGCTTACCCAGGGAAGGACATGATCTGCAATTGAAACAGCGCTGTCTACAATGAGTAACACAGGCCAAAGCTCCATAAGCATGTCCCTAGCCCTCTGCAATGCCTCGTTCCAGCAGATGGTCACATTTATGACCAAGGCAATTCATTATTAAACAAGAAACCTGTGGCTAGCAAGTGCTGGTCCATGTGGCTACACAGTGTACCCAGGGTTCCCCCTTTCCACCTTTTCTACATGTAATTTACTACCCTTACCAGGTAAGCAGGTATTTTTAATTCATCTCAACCAACCATATTCCAATTATAGAGACAACATCCAAAGTCACATCACAATGCTGGATTCGCATTCTGTATGTGTTCTTTGGGGTCTCTGTCCTAAAGGAACATAAACACTTGTGCCTGCCTGCGTCACCAGGAAAGCTCTGCACTGAAAAGAGTCTCCCATAATCCGTAATTATGCACATACATACACATATCTAGCAGGAAAACCATCAGTTCTTCCCCAGTAAGATTGATTCAGAGATAATAATTGATTCATTGGGAAGAAACAAGAAGGATGATAGGAGAGATCAGTGGTTTGCTACGTAACACTGTGGCACGGCCTGCTGTCGTCAGAGGTTAAAGTTTAAGAATGAAGCATCTTGCCTCCCTGTGCTGCATGAGAAAAGCCAGCGTCACAGGCTGCAGAAGCCAGTTGTTTTTGTGCAGGGTTCCTGTTTGTTACTCATTTCCCCTCCCTGTCCCAACACTCTGCCTCTTTAAAGCTCTTCCAAGATTCCTTATAGGAGGTTTGCTGCCAGCTCAGAGCTTCCTGTTGTACTCTCAGAGCTCCTTATCTCTGCAATCTTCATACACACTGCAAGAGGGGCTTTTGTTTGTGTGTGTTTTACAACCCAGGCCGTGTCTATGGACTAAGCAGTGTCTCTGTTGCTGATGAGGTGGTGCACTTTCTCGGACAATTCATTAGGTAGATTTGTTTGGTTCGCAGGTTCCATATTCCTCTCTGCCTCTGTGATCTCCACAGAATGAACACTGCCAGGCTGCCTGACTTCAAAGTCCTTTTGAAAGGTCTCTAAAATGCCCCAGAGAGATGCCATGGGATTTCATCAATGTGTCTCTCCACCTATCTTTGGTTCCTTTTGTCTTTTGGTTTTCTAGCCCAGCTCCCATCTCTGGCCCTAAAATCACACTTGTGCCCAGGGAGTAAGAAAAAGCCTCATTTTCTTGTAGCTCTTCTCAACTGCAAGAGCCTCACTGTATTTCTTGGTTTCTCTGAAAGTCTCTCTACATTCAAAGTTAATGTAAAAAAGGGCTCATTTCCCAGATCCTCCTTAATTCTCAATGTCTCCTTACCTCTGCACTTATACCTCTGTACCTTTGCACTTGTGCATCTTTGCATAGAAGCTGTATGAAAGAGAAGCTTTTAAAATACCGATGGTATCAATAAATGTTTCTTAGGGGCATGAGTTCTACTCTGGCACCAGATAATGACTGCGGCTGTGCGCATCCTGAGGGACAAGTACCCTTGTGCTGCAAGGGTATGCTGGTGCTTCTCCAGTGGCAGCCCAGCCAGCTGCCAGCAATGGGATAAGAGCACCAGCTATAGCTGCCAGCACAACTTTTAGGAAGGAGAAGTCACCCTGATCAACAGCACAAGCTCCCTTGGGTCAACTCCATTTAGCAACAAGTAGGTGGTATCTCTAAGGACACCTAGATTTGGGGCCTCCAAAACGCCTCACTGATTGCAATAGCTATTAGGCATTGGTATCTTGGAGCATCTGGATGGCAAATGGCAGTGGAGTGACCAGCACTCTTAAGAATGAGCCTCCCAGAGTGGAGTTCAGAGGAGGGAATCCCAGATGTCAGTTCTGCCCTGTCCCCACTTCCCTGAGGCCATCAGACATATTTCACACTTTTAAGATGGTCTAGGATGAGGTGTCCCTGCCCATGGCAGGAGGTTGGAACTGGATGATCTTAAGGTCCTTTCCAACCCAAACCATTCTATGATTCTATGAGAGGTTGCACCTCGGTACATAGGCACTTCTCATGCTGATGAATAACTAAGGACCTTCCCAGACACTCAGTCCACATTAGGAAAGGATTTCCCTACTATTTGGTTGGGGTTTTTTTGTTTAAAATAGGAATAGCAGGTGAAGGCCTAATACCCTGAGCCAGTGCTTCATACAAGATGAGTCAAGCTGAGTTGGTTTTGCTCTCCAAATGAATCACACACTTGCTGTTGTGGTTATGTCTAGGAATGAGGTAGGGCTGTCCCAGAGGCTGCTCTTTTGAGGAAAGCTGCAGCATCCCAGTGCTGCCACAGAGAAGGTGCTTTCTTATTCTGTTCTCCCAGTGAAACTGGCTGGGAATAAGCTGCACTGCACAACCAGGTGGCACAGCTCATTGCCTTGAGATGCTGCAAGGAACAGCTTGGGCACACTCACGGCTTTGGTATCAGCAGAGGCAGTGTTGTCTATGCACATCAATACAATGACCCTAAGGGATAGGGTCAAGAGAGGCTGAGAGACCTGAAGAAGTGGCAGTCTGCTCTGTGTTTGCGTGACAAAGTGTTAATTCCAGCTTGTGCCTCCATGTGGCTGGATCTGATAAAAGTTGTTGTGCTGAGTGATGGCTTTCCTTTCCCTCTGTGAGGGGAATGAGGGAGCCAGAGCTGCTCGTGACACGCAGCATGGGTGAGAAGGTGGGAAGCATTTCCATGGCCTGGAATACGACAGTGACAAATGCTGCACTGTGTGGCCACATGGGCTAGGGAAGGCGCCAGCTAATGCATGGGGTGATAAATGCTCCCTGTCTGCAAATGGAAAATGGAGAGCTCTGTTAAAATAAGTGGAAGGAGAAGGAAATGACAATCTGCTGAAGGAAAACTCTTGAGATCCTAACTGGGGCTTGACAGAAAAAAGAAGGACATTGAAGAAGTGAGAAAATTCCTGCTGGTGCTTGGGAATGACCCAGCACAATGCTGTGTTACATCTCCTCAAGGTAATTCTCAAAGCAAGAGAGCAATATGAAGTAGCTAAGAAGCCTGATCTGGCCTCCCAGTCCATGAGAGCCATTTAACAGCCCAAGGGGTGATCATCATTAACAGGAATTCAGATGATTTGCTTTCTCTCCACTGACTGAAAAGACGCCTCTCTTAAACCTGGGGGGATGAGCTTGCTTTGTCTACCAAGGGCTAACTCTGACAAAGCACTCACCTGGGCATCATAAAGTCTAACTTTTAATGTGAGGCACTGGGCGAAGCTGAGAAGCCTGCGTTGGGCACCTCGGCTCTCAGTATGGTGCACGGTGACAACAACACGCTTCCCAAGGGAAAGCTGCAGCACCAAAGCCTGAGCAGGGCCACCAAAGCAATGAAGTGGCTCAGCTGGTCACAATTGTTACCCTGTCACCAGATGCCACCAGCCTTGCCTGGGTGAGGAAAGGAAGATGTAATGGGTGAGAGAGCAAGAGAGCCCGACAGCCCAGCCACTTCTGCCTACTTCTGAACGCATCTGATTGCAACCAATCCTTCTTCAACCTCCAGCCACTGTTCGCTGGTTACCCTTGCAAGTTTCCCTTCCAAGCATGAACAACACACATGTTTTGGGCTAAATGTGACCCAGCCCTGCCAGCTCATGGAGGACTGAAAACTTACGCCTAGAAAGGAACAAAGAGTGGTTCAAATGTAGGGTAAGTAAAGGTGTCCCCTGGATCGTCATAGGAGAGCTTCACATCACACTCCCAGCTCACATTTTCTGTCATCCCTTCGTCTGAGGCAGTGTTCAAAGCTGCCAGCATCCTGTGCTGTCAACTTCACCAGCATCACAAACTTGCCACAACTCTAGGCTCCTTTCACAAACAATAACCTAATGGCAAGTGTAGGAAAGCAACAGAGTTTTTTTCCACTTCTGACCAGCATCAACAATCTGAGAACAATCCTTAATCTGATCTTTTTCTATTGTTATTATTTCCAGGCCTGTTCAGAGCAGGAAGAAGTGGCAGACGGTATTACAGGATTTTAAATCCATCAGTGATGGGGTGAGGTGAAACCGAAAAGTTTCTAAGTAACTGAGTGGTCTAAGTCTCGTTCTTGGATGTTCTTTAAACACTCAAACCCCTAAATCTCAGGGAAAGTCAGAGGCAATGATGGTCTTAAATGTCTAAATCACTTGATCAGGGGATAGCAGCTCCTAAGTCCACTCCTATGCCTTATAAACTCATAGCCCATTTACAGACAAGCTTGTTTCCTGGCTTTCCTCAGTGCCAACTGAGTGCAAGTGTTGGCAAGATCCACGCTAGTTTGTCTGGACTCCGAACCACTTTGCTGAATGCTTAATCAAGCTGCTCGCCTCCCTCTCCCAACAGAGGCCATTTATACAGCAAGAGAATCAGCTGGTCGATGGAGCAGACAAGTGGAGAGGGGGAGAGGGAGCGAGCCCTTTGAATGGGATGAGAACAGAGCCACCGGCACCTCAAGAAAGTTTATCTGTCTCCAGTGCCAAGCACACACAGTGCTAATCTTTTGTTGCCATGAATATTCAAGCCCAGCTGCCAGCAACAGAGGGAGCAGCTGCAGTGGCAGAGCTGGCAGGTCCCTTCGTGGTGCCCTCGCTTGCCGACCCTGGCATCTGGGTCTGTCTGGGGGTGGGGAGGGGGAGATGCTGCTTGCATTGCAGACGATGAGCCGTTCAGCTCAGCCCCATGCTTCCTAAGCAGCACGAAGTCAGGAACACACCCACCATGGAGAGGCCTGTGCTCTCTTGCTGACATGGGTATGGCAGCTGCTCCAGATGTTTAGGGTCATGTGGAGGGAAGGGATGAGGCTGGGACAAGAAAAAGCAACATCTGGGGCAATCTAAGATTGAAGCCCTGCTGCTGCCTGGAGAGGCCAAAGTGAGGCAAAAGCCTGCAGGACCCATGTTAAGCTTCATATATATACACAGCCCCAGGCAGATCAGAGTTCTCATGGCTCTCTTTGGTGAAGCGGTGTATTTGGTACCAGGGCATGGTGGGCTGTGAAATGCCATTAGGGGAGTGCAGCACAGGTCGCAGACAGCTTGGCAGGTGACTATGATGCTGCAATGTCATGGCAGAGCTGGAGGGCTTTTGCCATTTGAGGCAGCACACAGCAGCAGGAGGAATCAATGCATTGTCGATGGCCAACTTGTCCTTCTCTACAGTTTAGGACACCTTTTCAGGGACAGAGCACTGTAAGAGCAGCTCTTTGCCTCTGCATACTCCATAGAGGCAGAGAAATGCCCTAGAACAAGTGTCAAGAGACAGCAGGTCAGAGATAACATCCATGTTGCCATGGCGTCATCTGCCCAGCATCATCATAATGACCCTGCCCTGGCATGGAAGATCACTTTGCTTAGCAGATTTGCCCTATAACATGCTGAAATACTCTAGGGAAAAAGGAAATGGAGAAAGATGACTGGGGAAGGCATGACCAGGCTTCAAGGAGCAACCAAGTCTCAGACGTCTTGCCACCAAACCCAGGGTGCTCACTGTCATGGAGCTTTGGACAGGGAACAGGCTGGACACTGCTACTGGACTTGTCGCTTTTGTGCATTGAAGAATCATAGAATATCAGGTTGAAAGGGACCTCAGCGATCATCTGGTTTAGCTTTTCCTGGCAAAAGCACAGTCCAGACAAGAAGGTGGTCCCTGGAATCCTTGCTATGGTCAGCTGTCAAATACTGACATCTAAAAACACCTACTCCTGCTCTCCTAAGTTCCATAAGGAAAGCTGCTCAGAGCAGCAATACATTCATGTTGCAATGCCATAAGTGTTGCATCATGCATCTCCTAAGCAGGAGTTCAAAGTCCCTGCTCTCTGACACATAACCTCCCATCAAACACAGGCATACAGCCACAAGGCTGACCACTTCTCCAGGCTTTCATATTACAGGGCTCAGAACTGTGGAGGAGTTGATATTGCTAGAAAAGCTACAAGAAACAGAGATATGCAGGTCTCCTGGGAGAAAGAACAGCATTTGAAGGGTATAGATGGATATTGTACAGTTAGCTATTGATCTCCAAGAAAAGGGGGCCTGGGGTTTATGAGAAGATGATCAGACCTGGGTTTGCATCCCTCAGAACAGTCTGTGAGCAGCCCATAAGGAATAATGAGCCAGATGCCTGCCTTGGGACACATTTAAGGGTGCCTCATGGACCAGGGTAGGCACTCTTAAGCAAGCTATTATTCAGCATTGGATAGAAAAGTCATCTCTTGATGGTGTTGAACTTGCCAGTTCTCTGTCCTGTCCAGAAAGAAAGTCTATCCTAA
>WYDI02026308.1:11372-22237 GCA_009867235.2 Psittacus erithacus | reverse complement strand
TGCCAGATCCACACAGGGTACAATGACCACACCATATTCTACTCTGACACGAATCATAACTGTGTTTATCACATTCCTACCAGCTGCCTCTTAAAACCTTCAATAATGAGCATTGCCAGCCCTTCCCTAGTGAATCCACTCCAGGTCAGCACAGCCTTTAGACTTCTAAACCTTTCCCTAACATCTGAAATCCCACTAGAGTCCCTGTGCCTAATGGTTCGTCCTGGCTAGACAACACTGAAGACACAGGGATATAGATGGAATTAGGCTGTCTGGAGATGGCTGTTTACAGCTAAAATTACCCTGTAAAATAGCTGAAAAGATCAAGTAGATCAATGGACTTTTTAATGGTAATTTACATTCATAGAGACTACTGTCTGGACACAGAGGACATAAGTCCAGATTCAATATCTTGTTGTGAACTCTGAGAGCAGTTCAAATTACATCTGATATGACCACATAACAATATTTGGAGAATTCTATATTAAGATTTATATATGAACAGCTCTGGCTCAACACATACTTGAAATAAAGTACATTTTAAAGTAATTATTTGCCCTACAATGAACATTTGCAAAATACCCTGAAATTCAGACATTCTCTATGTAGATTCTGAGCATTTCTCGTTGCTTTTCCATAGTTTTCTTCACTGGCTGTTAATGCTCCTAGATAAGCTGGTTTCTAAATGGTCTAGAAAATGTTGTACCCATACTTTCTTCTTAGCATTTCAAGAAAGTGTGTTAGTACTATTGCTACTGCTAGTGAAAAGTCAGCTGCAGTCTCAAGGAGCCTCTTAGAAGCTGGTTTGGAGATGCAAAAGAATCTCCAACACATGGTCAGTTACTGTTACTGGATGGGGAAAACCAGGGAGAAACACCTGTTTTGATTATATCCTCCAGCCTTCAGAAGCCACTCACCACTCTTTGTATATTCATTTCAGCCCAGCCCCATTTCTTCTCCCATAAGATTGAACAGTTCACATGCCTTTCAGGGTTATGCTACAAATTGAATTGGGGAAAAGTTTTTTAAACCAAATAAATAACCACTAAAAAGTTTAAGAGCAGCGCTGGAATATGTGGCTCTTTCTAATCTAAGGTTTTCATGCTCTTTAAGTCAATGATACTCAAACATACCATTAAGTAAATGAAAGTTCCACCACATCCCCTTCTATTTCATATGTCCTGAATCTAACTGCCTCCTTTCTGCATCTGACTGGGAACCTCTGAAATGCACTACAGCAGTCACTGCACCATTTGTTGGCATTATTAAAAGAATCTTCTCAAAATAGAAAAGCAAGCAATGGGGCATCATGTTTCATAGAACTGATCTTTATCTCAGAGATTTTACAATCCAATTTCCTTCATGCGTTCTCTGCTCCACTGGGGCCTTTTATGTGAGGCATACACTAAAATAACAGTGCATTTCCATTTGTATCTCTTTTGTTGCACATAAAATCTTAATTAGTATTCCAATTCACTGTCAGCGTGTACCTATTTAATGAACTTTTATCCACTTCCATGTTCCTTAAGTTTAATTAACTAAAACAGACCAAGTAGCTTAATATTTATTAAATGCTTTTGGAATGAAAATATTCTTTCTTTGAAAGTTTTTATTAAAAGTCAGTGAGCAATAATCTCTGAGTCCAGTCCAAATATTCAAGTACTTTATCATTGTTTTGTGTTTTAGTGTAGGACCCAGTAAAGAATTATGCCATAGTTTTAAGTTGTCCGGAAACTGATTTTTTTTTAAATTTTTTGTCCTGAAACTAGTATTTTCCCTGGCATCAAATCATAAGGAGAATTCCATTCACAGATCTCAACTATTTAACAGGAATGATAACTGAAAAAACTATTCAGATAAATCAGTGGAGGATTTGTAGGATCGTCTCTTCTCCAAATGCAGTGACTGAATCTTGCTTCACTATTCTGCCTTTGAGCTCAGGAAACAAGGTAAACATCCAAATATGTATTTCTTACTCTCAGACTATGTACAGCTTTGTGTTCAGCAAAGGGAATTTCCTAAATTTTTATGGAAGCATCTTCTGAGACTGATTTCAGTATGATGATACTTTTCTGAACATTTTGCCAAGGTCTCAGGATTTGTGTGCTACTTGACTTACCATGGCCTTTTGCTAAGTTCAAGCTGGTGTGTGGAGACCTCAGTTGAGACATGATTTCTCTGAACACCCACTTTGTCTGTTACAATGAGTCTTTCGACTGACACTTGTCCCTACTTTTTAGATGAATGAGTTTATCTTCCATGTTGGTCTTCCTTAAGGACCCCATAAGATTGAACTGTGTGATCAATGCTGTGCATTCACAATATTTGCTCTCAAGTACCTTAGACAACTGAAATCCTTAGCCCAAAAGGCTAGTTTCCATTAACTCCCTGTACAGTCCTGGCATATAAAAGATACCTTCAACGAGTAATTCAGAGGAGCAGCCTAGCTTAGACACTGTGACTTTCCTTCTGGAGAAGGGAGCATCTCTCTATGTTTGGTATGTGAAGGTTCAGCCACTTAATTACAAAGACAGGATCTCTCTCTAGGTAGGTATTTTGTGGAGCTGAGTAAGATGCATTGCAACTCATAAGGATCAGGACAATTTGCTTGTAAGGAATTGATAGAGGTGTTCGGCAAACAGCTAATGAGAGAGCAGGAGTGATGATAGCAGTGGAAAAGCATGGATGTTATGTCAACATTCTCATATGGCAATAATTTTGCACTTTGCTTAGTAATTCTCTTTTGGTATCTTAGATTTGCAACACAAACTGTCCCATGGCTTTCTGTTCTGTCTGCTTTAAATCAATATCTTACTGTATGTGGCCATAAATGAATGTAATATAAGATTGGGGCTACATGAATAGAAATCTTTTTTGAATATGCTCCTGGATTCTTTTATAAATTGTTTTGTCCTACATATACTTTATTAGATTTTCTACCAAAACCAACCAAACAAACAGAAAAGAAGGTAGTTGTAAGAGATGCCAGACCAGTACTTTCACAAAGAAAGGAAATGGTGATATACCTATTGCATTCAGTCTCTGGAACCTGTGGGATGTGCACTGGAAAGATGATTTGCTGCTCGCTGCTAACTGCAGTTAATGGGTAGTTCTCTTCTGTAGATTGGCTGAGATTTTCAAAGCTGCTCAGTAGAAAATTCCAGCAGTTTCCAGTTCTGTAAATAAACATACAAGTTATTTTTAAGTTTACTTGTTTAAAAGCATATGACACTGTGCTTGTGTTCTTTTGCCTTGAAGGACCTCTGCAGCCAGCATGTTACAGCAAAATCTGAGGAAAAAAATGAAGATATTTATACCTCTGGCAATGAAAGAGAAGATGCTTTTTGCTGTGATTTATAGAAACTGACGTTAATCTCTACTGCTTTATACTACGCTCACAATAAACATCTTTGGAGATTGATTAAAGACTTTGGCTGCAGCTTTCACTCAATTTCAACAGCTCTTTTTGCTCCATAAACTCAAAAGCAATACAGATTATGCCTTAAACAAAGCCGTTGATATACATCTCTAGAAGCATTTACTATTTTCCTGTCTTTGCATTAAAAGTTATACATGCATATGTGTTCATGTGTAATTTCAGGCTTTTCTTACAGAGTTCCTTCCACAACAAATGGAAAACCAAAATCAGCTAAATGCACAGTTCTGGACCTCTCTTCTTTCCTTCTCCTTGCCTATTCCTATGCCCCAAGCTTGATTGCTGATAATGGACATATTACCAATTATAGGTGTTTTTTAAAATCCCACATGAACAAAAAACCAGCTCTCTCCAGCCTCAGCAACATTTCCTTCACCTCCAAAGGCATCAGAGAATGGTGCCTCCATGCAAAAGAGTTTTTGTCTCCATGACTTTCTCCTGTTCTGTTACTGACTCTGCTTAACGTCCCTCTTCTTTTTTAACCTCTTTTAAAAGAGCACTTACAGCTTTCAGAATTATGTCATTTTTTGTTTCTATTGTTTTCAGCCATGCCACTTGCTCCTCACCCCCTGCTTGCCATTCAGTCCAGCGCCAGCCCTATGTTCTTGTCTTCTCCAGGCCAAAGCCAACCTGTTTTGGGACTTCAGCCTTTTGCACATTTTTGTTATCACAAATGCTGGCTTCCAAGTTTCTCTTGCTCTGTGTGAAATGATGTTCAGCTTTGCTCCTATGTTTTTATCTCCTCTGGACTTCTCAAAATCCCATTCTGCAGTTCTCCAGTGCAATCTTGTCACATGCACCTGGGTAACTAGAATATCTTCTTTTCTACCTTTCCCCCTGCTCTTCTTTGATCCTTTTAATGAATAGTTACGATGAAGAGTATGCACTTCTTGGTTGCAATGTTAATCTATTCACATCCTTCTCTGCCTTCCTGTCACAATTCTGCTAAGTAATCTCATTGACTATGTCTCTGTCCCAATGTCAGGAAGCTGCTTAATGACTCTGAGTTACTGATTCACAAGTTTGTGCCTGTATTTATCTGACAAGGTGCTCCTATCCCGTATTAGGCCATGATAGACTTCCAACAGTCCCACAAGCCTCTTCAAGCACCTCTACAATCTCTGAGATGAACATACCTCTTCCTGAGCTGATTTAAATTTCTTCTTTTTCCTACCCAAAATTCCATAAGCTAATTAAAGAAATTCTCTTATTGAAGGACTATTAAAATGTTGCCTTTCTTTCTACTGTATTGTTAGTCACTGACTATATGGCATTACCTTGCGGACTCCTGAGGGCTGATTATGGCTATTTGGACTTGCCTAGAATAGATTTGAGTACTGATAAAAATAACAAAAAAAAAAACCCAAAACCCACAAAAAGCAAACAAACAAACAAAATATTCAAAGGTCAGAGCAAACTGTGGGGAATGTTGCACAAGAAGCAGTGCCAGCAGACTGGGAAGAGAGCTCGGACATCTTGACCCTCATCAGCTACAAACCATGGGAGTCAAGAGGAACTGAAGACAGAACACCAAGATAGTTTCTGAGAACTGTAAATATTGAAACAGAAAGTTGCTTAGGACAAGACAAAGACTGTGTGTTCAAGGATAATAGGAATGTGTATTCAAGGAAAATGGGAAGTAACAATGTAGCAAGAAGTGGTAGCAGAGGACCCTGTTTGTGTATCCGGTTAAAAATAGTTGTTCAAGCAAAGGCGTGCGAACAATAATGTGATTGGCTGAAGGGGTGCGTGATCAGTAATGTCATTGGCTGGAAAAGCGCATGGTCCGTGCATGAAGAAGAAATATTGTTTCATAATGGAAAAGTACCAAAAAGAACTAACTGCTACTAATCATTACTAATCACTAAGCAGGGTCCATAAAAGCCTGTAAGCTCACTCAATAAATGATTTTGGTTGCACCACAACTGGAGTCCTTGCCTCCATTGCCACAACAAACCAGAATGAATAAAAGTCAAAGTTGAAGGAAAGGAAATACAAAACTTTATTTCAAAGCCAGCCGTATTGTCTGAAGAAATACATCTGTACCTTATCTCCATCAAAGAATGAGCAAAATCTTAACATCTGAATATCCTTGGCATCAAAGAAGTTGGTGGCAAATTTGGCAAGTCCTAAGTCAGGACTTCTCTCTAGAGAAGATCTTTAATAAGTAGAAGATAAATCTGAATTTCATATCTCGAACCTTCTCTTTCTAGGTCCTGTTTTGTTTTGTTTTGTTTTATTTTAAATAGAAGCTGTTGGGGTTAGAAATTTATGGCTCTGTTGCAAGAAAGTTGAGTGTGATGACAAGGGTGCTTGCATGTCCCTTGAGCAGGGATAAATTGAAAGCATCTGCTTTGTCTGAACTGACTTGAACAATTGAATTGTATAAGGTGTCTACTGCTGCTCTTCTTCACCTACCTTCTTTCTAAAGGACAGTAAACAACAGAAAAAATTTTTTCTGTTTCATGTCTGCTGATGATCTTCCCTCTTAAAAATGTGGCACAGGCAGGTTGATGCAGCTCTTTCATCAACTGCACCAAGACCTTCAATGCATGATATAAACCCATAGAAGAACAGTTGTATCCCCACTACTGACATTACACATAGTGCTTTGGTAGCTGTACAATGCATACTATGTAATCTGCACCAGAAAGCTACTTTAGTCTAGGAACTCTCTACTCTGAATCTTTAGAATATTCACAGAAAGGAAGGGGTAATACTGTGAGTAACAGCAGGAGAAGTGCTGCAAAAATCTAGTGATTTCAGGTCTTGGACCTCAATGAATGGAAAGTGTTATATGACTGAAATACAAGTAACTTGGTCTTGTGATAGGATTGCTTGATAAATCAGAACCATAATCCATTATCCACTGAATGGATAATTCAGCTATCAGTATGGGTTGAGGCAGACACATGCAGAAGACTATCCTGACTGTACCCAAAGTAGAAGGAATCTATTAACTTCTGTTGCTTGTAGGGTCCCTAGAGCTGGATGTTAGCAAAAAGCATGATCATGCCTATGAAGCTGCTGAATTGCATAAAGGTAGTCAAGGAGAAGGATGTTTGTATCTAATAAATATTAAAACCACAGGTAACTGTTAATAAGAAAAGCCAGTTCCAATCAGGCATTTGTGAGATACAAAGATGTACTATAGTTGGAAGTAGTAGGAGGGAACAGTCCCAATACTGTACTTTGTGGATGCCTATTGAAATAAAGCCTTTTCCATTATGTCTTTCAAAGCAATCTATTCTATTAGATGTGATCTGTGTTCTCAGATGTAAGCAAGAATACAACATTCTGCAGAAAGAGATTACGTGATCAAAACAGACAAGGAGGAACCACCTCCTTCCCAGAACAAACCCAGACAAAGAAAGCCAACGGCAGGCTGCATATGAGCTTTCCAAGGACATCAGCAACGGCTTGCATGAATGAGGACAGTGCCTGCATCCTGCTCATACCTGCAAAAGGACATTTGTTAATTAAAAAAACCCATTGCACACAGCTTTGTTTGATTATTATCAATGTGCTAATTTTGTCATTAGGAAAAATAAACAGCACATTTTTGCCACCTGCCAGATTTTGCACATTCAAATTGGCTCATTCTAACTGTCCTGGCTGCCTGGCAGGTGGGGTCCCACATGGCTCTTCCTCCCACAGCTTGCTCTGCTCCAAAAGCAAATCAGGGTCACACAGCTGCAGCAAATTGAGTTACAGTTATCCAATAAAGCCCTAGTTAAAGGGTAACCATCTAGCAAGATGCTGGCAAGGTTGATGAATTTGTATAAACTTGTGTGTGTGGGAAAGAACATGGAAGGCTTCCTGGTTTTGCGGTTTATTTTCAGTGAAAGAGTACAGACCAGAGTCCTCAACTGAGATAAACCTATCCTGCTTTATTATTTCAGTAGTGTGCTGGAAGAGACATCCCTTGGAGACTTCAGCCCTGCCACAAAATGAAGTGTAGCTCAGTGGATAAAACTTGATCTTAGATCTCTAGAGATCTAGGGTTTGTTTCTGGACCTATCACTGTCTTGTTGCGTTGTTCCAGCCTGGACAGGGCTTGTTTATTATTTGTGCTGAAACAGTGTGGTACTTGAGGCTCAAGGCCCGTTTGGCACCGTTGTAAGCATCTGATTAAATGATTCCCCTGCCCGAATATGCAGAGGGAAAATGAACTAGCAATGATCTCTGTGCTATGTTTTGCAAGCTTTATGAATCAGAATTTGAGTGGTGCAGGAAGCCTGGCTGCGCTATTTGTGGTGTAGTACATCCTGTCCTTCACCTGATCTGGATTATGCTCAGGCACTAGACATTTGGGTTTTGAGGCAGCTGCATCTTTCCCTCTTGGAATCACATGCAGGGCTAAAGTAGCATATTCCAAGTAGGCACCTGAAGTAATATGCTTCTCCCTTTGGAGAATGAAAATAATTAACATTAATTGGGGCTATGCACATGCATTAAGTGCAGACTCAAGCACTCTGGGGAAATTTTATTTTCAATTAAGTCAAAAAAAGAAATTAAAGGCTGATAGCTCTGAAAACACAGGGCACTTCTGTGACAAGATGTCTGAACTTATTTTAACCAAGACTGCTCAGAAATTAAAGGCAAGAGAATCACGTCTAGATGGTGTCACCCACTGAGCCAGATCTTTCAACAGCCTTAATTAGCCTTTCAGCTAGGTTGTATTCTTAGACATCTGGTAGCATTTCTGCATGTCACTGTGCGGTACCATGAAGATGCACTGGATCACTCACTGAGAGCTTGGAAATCCCTCAGTACTTGGTGGTGCCATGAAGATACGGCCAAGGGCACTGATTGTTTCAATGGCTGACAAAATGAAGGGAGATGGACTCTTCCAGATACAGAAACTAAATTATACTACACTTGTGTTCCTAGAAGTTTTCCCTAGCAGGACATTATAAACTTCTTCATATATTAATTGGTGCGCCTCAAACTTGCATTAATTTTTATTTTTTTTTTTGCTTACAGTCCTGCATTTAGGAAATGCTAGAGCAGGGCAGCCTGTAGTCTTAACTCAGCTCCCAGTGCTTTTGCACTTTTGGTAGGCTTTTCCCATCCATAGCCATGTTCTCATATTTCTCTGAGCACCTGCCTGATTGGCAAGCAGGATGGATGAGGACAGAGGACATATAGATGTTTGATATTTCTTATTAGCTTTGTTATTCAGCATGTGACCCTATGCCTTATTTATGATGGCTTCACTGAAGTTCTGAAGGCATTATCTTCCTCTCCCCTATGGAGTCTTTCATGATGCTCTTGCTGTGCAAGCTTCCTTCTGTACAGCCTGCTGTTCCCAAGATTGTGATGAGGTACTTAGACTCCTTCTTTATAATGTATCCTGAACGTAATTTGTCTTCCTCATAAGTGCTTTGAGATTGTGTTACTTGATGGCATGACTTGGCCATAGCCCATTTCAGTGGAGTCCCAGCCATCCCACAGCCCATTCCTGGGGCCAGTTAGCATGGTTATATTGCTTGGCAGAGAGTCAGAAGTAGTTGCCCAGTCAAACTATGAAAAGCCTGTTGTTCAGTCACAAGGCTTGCTTTTGGGAGTGGGAAGAATTTAACAGCAAATTAAACTGAGATTGTAGTCTGTTGACAATCATTTTACATTAAGATAATGTTAGGAGAGAGAATTTCCAGATGCCTGGGTTAGACTCTGATCAAGGTGGTGCCCTTATTTCTTTTGTCTTCTCTTATAGCAGTTCATCTGCAGCACTGAATGATGGTGCAAAGTGAAACTTGGCAATAAAAAGAGCACTTGCTAACAGCAGGGTGCATCTTTGGCAAGGCTGGCTAACTCAGAAGGTGGATACATCACACAGAACACCTTTGCACTGACAAAGAGAAGAATTAGTTATTTTCTGCATTAAGTTACTCCAGAACAGAAGAAATCTGTAATCCCAGAGTGTGGCTGGCCTCTTTGCAAATGCTGCGGTGGCTCCAGGAAGGTGGATTGTCCTGCCTCCTGGCTGGTGATGATTACACACTGCCAGCTCTTGCAGAGCCATTTCACTTTGGCACGCTGCATTCCACAAGAGCTGCTGTGCCACCTTGTGAGCCGGCATCCGGCCACCTGCACAGATGGGCAGGAAGGAGTGCTGGTGGGCCAGCGCATGTCAAATTCCCTTACCTCTGCCTTGGTGCAAAGGCTGACAAGCAGTGTTGTCAGTAATGAAAGCTGTCACTGTTTCTCATTATTTGCAGTTCATGGTGTTGGTAAGGTTATTTTCAAGTCAAGCAGTTTTTTAACAATGTAAGTCTATGCAGATCATTTAAAACAGTAGCTTGTCACATGCTTTATATTCATGGAAATTTCAGAGAGCAGTTTTTAAAGCCCATGCAATCTGGATTTAATTTGCATTTTAATTAACATTTCAAATGAATTCCTTGGCCTCATTTATTTATTTATTTGAGCCTTTGAGAGCAAAGACCCTATCAAAGTCCCTAAATTAGGAGGGCTGGGATTTCTTTGAGCACAGCTTTTATTTGACAGCAATGGCCAAGATACCTCTGGCTAATTTTTAGTATTGAACTGAATTAGCTGCTCTGTAGCTTAGAGTCAAGCTTGTCATTTGCTTTATGGCAGAGGCTGCAACAAACTCACTTTCCAAGAAACAGAACTATTTGGATTCCCTGGTAAGAAGGATGCAGTCTGAAATTGGGTTTTTGATACCTGAAATTAAAAAAATAAAAGGAAAAAAGAACAACCTCAAGCTTACAAAAAGAATAAGATAACATATAGATCTTATATAAAAATTGGAGTCTACATTTCAGGAAAACACTTAAATACATGCTTAGCCTTTTATTAGGCAAAGTGCTTAAACACGTAATTCAGATTAGACAGTTATCTTTCAGAAATTAAACAACCTCCCAAAAAATTAAATTCTACTCAAGCAACCAAAATTTTAGGTATGGTTGAAATGTATTTCAAGAAAATATATTTTTTTCATCTCTCCCACATTTGGATGTTATTGTTGTTAAAAAAATCTAATAAAAAATAGATTTACTCTGAGTTACTCTGGGTTCTTTATATCAGAAACATAATATTTATGTTGGTTGGCTGTATACTTGCTGTGGATGGTGAAACAGTGAACAGCAGGATGGATAGCAAAGGGCTGCTCTCACATATTCGGTGCAGAGATCATAGAATCATAGCATAGTTAGAGTTAGAAAGGATCTTAAGGTCACCTAGTTCCAACTCCCCTGCTTGAGCAGAGACACCTCACAGCAAAACCATGTTACCAAAGACTTTGTCCAGCCTGGCCTTGAACACCACCAGGGGTGGAGCATTCACAACTTCCTTTAGCAACCCATTCCAGCGCCTCACCACCGTAACAGTAAAGAACTTCTTCCTTATATCCAATCTAAACTTCCCCTGTTTAAGTTTGAACCCATTACCCCTTGTCCTG
>WYDI02026308.1:0-10663 GCA_009867235.2 Psittacus erithacus | reverse complement strand
AGCCATCCAGCCAATTTTTTTATGCACCAAGTGGTCCATCCATCAAATTTATATCTCCAATTTAGAGACAAGGATGTTGTGGAGGACAGTGTCAAAGGCTTTGCACAAGTCATGGCGTAGATGATATCAGCTGCTTTGCCCCCATCCATCAGTTCTGTAGCCCCATCATAGAAGCCCATCAGATTGGTCAGGCAGGATTTCCCCTTGGTGAAGCCATGCTGGCTGCCACCAGCCACCTTGTTGTTTTTCATGTGCTTTGGCATGCCTTCGAGGAGAATATGCTCCAGTATTTTGCCAGACACAGAGGTGAGACTGACTGGTCTGTAATTCCCTTGGTCATCCATTTTCCCCTTCTTGAAAATGGGGTTTGAGGAGTTGGGGCTCCCTTCGTGCCTTCTGCCACGCTGAATCATAGCACTGAACTTAAACAGTGCTTACTACCTGAAGATTTCAAGGCAAATAAACAGGAAATTAACAATTGGAGAAATTAACTTTATTAACTCCATATTAGAGTTAGTGAAACTGAGGCAGTAGGCAAAGCATTAAGTGTTTTAAAACCAGCAGCCATCTAGCAGCAAATCTGGAAAGAGACATCCATCAGTTCAGCACTGATGAACACATCCCTGGCAGAAAGCCAGTGCCTCTTCCTGATTGAGAAAGCTGCAGTGTGATGAGGAAAGAGCTGAAACTTCCACTGGTGTCAGGGTAAGCAGCTTGGGAGTGCAGCAGGGTGGCTTCCTCTCATACAGATGAATTACTCCAATATTCATAACTACTGTCAGATAGACTGGATGCCTTGAAACCTTTCACTGTGGTATCTGATATTAGGACCATAGTAAACACATTTCACATTGTTTTGGTTTTTGATACCTTTGGCTTTCCAAACTTGAATTTATGAATGACATCTATTCAAACTTTTATCATTTTCAGAATGAGTTCGTAATTCTCTGCTCCGAGTTTAAAGCTTCATTCTTCTGAAAGTGCCACATTGCAAATGTGTAACTTAGAATAATCCACCATAAATTAGATGATAAGGAATATATTCAAGTGACATAGACCCAATAAAATTCACCTCAGTTAAATCACTTTCCCTGACCAAAACAAAACTATCAACTAACTGAACCACCTCCCCAAATGTTGATTGCATTTAACCCAAATTCTTCTCCAGAATATTTTAATTTGCTCATCTAATTTTTAATAGTTGAAAGATGAAGATTGCTATTTGGTGTTTCATATTCTCTATTAAAATCTAAGAACATTTGCATGTAGCTGACTCTGGCAAGCACATCCCATGAACACCCTCAAATTGCAAATGCTGCCAGCGACAGTGAGGAAGAACTGGACTCTTTCTTTTTAGAATCAATGCTACCAATAACGCACAAAATTCAGACTTCAGTTATTGTAAGAGAAGTTGATTTATAAGGTAATTTAGCAAGAGATTGTGGCTTCAGGAGATTTTCTCTTGAAATAAATTCAGTTTTTCTGTATGCATACGTGGTTTCTTTCTCTTTTTCTTTCTTCCTGCCCAGTCAGCGCTGTAACAAATATCAGGTAATACCCACAAGAATCTGAAGGAAATCCACCTGGAGAAGCATCAGAATTAGGAAAAATGAGGAAACATATGAGCTTCTGCCTTTGAGCAACAGGCAAAATGTTTCTCATAGCTGCAGATCTCAAAATATAGGATGGGGCAGAGTAAGGGTGGGAATCATTACAGCTTGTGATAGTGCTCAGAGGGGTTTCCAGCCTGAAAGCAGTTCTCTTTAACTTGATACTAAATAGCAAGAATTACAGGCAGCAGGTTGGGATTCAGAGCAGCTAGACAGAGAAGGATTATGCTCTCCACTGCCTTCCCCTCTGATCCTGAGGCTTTCAGCATCTCTGTTCCTCCCTTCTACAGCTGTAAAATGTGGATTTGAAAGAACAGCCATTGCCTTTCTTACCAGTTTATAGTAATTCCTTCAGCATGTTTCATATTAACATCTCCCAATGCCTTCATACTCCAACCAAGTGGAGGTGGTGGAATTGGACGCCAACTATAGCCATTAGAAGACACTTTCAAATTAGGACACTTCTACACTTTGTGAAAACCAAATGCATATAAAAAAATACACACATACACACACCAAGTGGAAAACACAATTTGGTAACAAACCAGAATGGAATGGGTAATATATCACACTTCCTGTGTTCTGAAAATAATCAGATTAGTATCTGATGCTGAAATTGCACTAATAGATTCCTGGCAGGCACTTACATTTTCCCACACAGATTTTTTTTTCTCCACATTTCTCTGACATGTCACTTATTTTTCATTTTGATTTATACTTAGATGTAAACAAAGTTCCATAAATTAATTCCATGTGCAGTTAATTTTTCTGGTAAAATACAAATGAATGAATATGTTGTCTTTGTGCATTTCAATTAAGAGCTTTCAATTAATTTTAAAACCCATGGCACTTCTTAAATGCTACATTATTTTCATTAAATAGTGAGGAAACCTCATTAAATTATAGACGTGCAGCTGTTAAACCACAGTTCTAACAAACCCTGCTCTTGCAGGTAGCCCCAGTGAGAGCTGAGAGGACCGTGTGGAGGCTCACAGCTGAAGCTGATGAGGACCTCTAGGCAAAAACATTTTGGGATAGAAAAGTGAGAATTTAATTTATAAATGTGTTCAGTTTTCAAAGCAACTCCTTCTGAACTTTGTATAAATTCCACAGAGACTGGTGTAGTATCACATGAAGGAGATAGGGGAGGTGCAAGGTAGATATCACAAGGCACAATTCGCTGTGGCTCTCAGTCCTTGTTTCTGCTCCTGGTTTCAATTTTGCCTATTAAAATTTGAAGACATTCGGGACTGAAATTATCTTTTAGTGTGTGGCAATATGTGCCCTGTGGTACAACAGAGTTATTGTGTGTATGAGGGTGCTAATATAATACATATCATGATAATTTGTAGTAGCATCTATTTCTGAAAATTAAAGAAAGAGTAATTTTCTCTCTGGAAAGACCATGAAGAATTACAGTTTCTAATCTAGAGAATGAGGCAAATCTATTGTCTTTCATGGGAACTGAGTCAGGCCCTACCCCTCTCTTTTTAATCAAAAGACTGGTTATAAAGTTTAATTGTTGAGTTCTATAGATATCATTGCAGTAGCAAGGAGCAATGAACCAGGACTGCAGGAAGCGATACGTGCTTTTGTTTGCAAAACTTTTTTTGTCTTTCGTGCAAAAGGGAAGAACTGAAAGAGAGCTAATGCATGGATTTGGGGATATTCTGAGAGTACTCCCTCAAAGCTTAAAGCATTGTGTGAGAGAAAGCAGGAAATTGCTGGTCTGATCATTGAACAAGTAACTGTTGAGCACTAGCATTAGGAGCTGGTTGGAAGCTGGAAGTGACATTTTGAGAGGGAATGAGAGACTAGGTATGAAAGGGATAAGTGAGGAAACACTTTGGACATATTGAGAAGCAGCTTCTTGTAACAGAGCAAGGGGAACAGAAGAGAAAGAAGGAAGCTATGTAAAGTTGTCACCCTTTCTTGTAGTATATGTGGAAATCCAGCCTTGATTCTCACAGGTCAAAGATCCTTGAGGACAAGCACAATAAGTTCCTATGTAAGAAGGGAACACTGGGATCCTCCTGGGATCTGGGGTCATAAGGACATATTTTGTCTGTTTGTTGTTCGGGTGTGTGGGTCAGCCTCTAAATATTTTGCATTCAGGTCACATGTAGATGGAGACACTGGATGAAGACGCATAACAAACACTTCCTGAATGAGATCTAGATTATTCTAGTATGTCTGATAAATGTGGCACAGAATGGTAATTAAATTTGTTTTAGAAGGTATTATCATCCTGAAATATGGTGCTAAGCAAAAAGACAGTGAAACACAGGACTTACAGATAGAAAGGAGGTAATAATCTCTGAAGAACTGGAAGGCAAAGAACTTTTAAAGATAGAGTTAGGCAAACAAGAGGAGGACAGGAGCATAGTTGATAAGGTTGTGTACATGGCAGTGAGTTTCAACATAACACAATGTCAAATATGAGTTTTAAATAAAGAGTAACAATGATAAAAAAATACATGGCAGAGCATAGCTGGAGTGTCATTTGTTCGCCTCTAGTTTCTGGCTACTTTTAAGTCTTTGCTACTATAGCACAATAAAAAGCTGCGTGACTTCTGTGTTTGGAAATCTATTGTTACTGAAGCACAGTATAATGTAGAAATCTTTAGTGAACCCAGCATCAATGCAATAGGCATGGTACATTAAGTTAGGATTTCAGAGATCTGGAATTATTTTTCTGGCTAGTGCTGAAACTGAATTATGTTGTCTTTTATTTTTTCATCTCTAAACTGGGGAAGAATATTACTTTCATCTTTCTCTTTTCCTAGTTTTACTAATATGCTCTACAGTGCTTTGCTATCTCTGGGTGTGGTGTCACACAATTGAATACTGGTAACTGCAGAGATATCTGTAAACCAGTAAAACTGTGAAAATTAGAGGGTATATTTAAAGACATCAGAATGATCACACGGGCTGAGACAATTTCCACCTCATAAAGAGTAATAATCAAAATCAACTTAGTAATATCGAGATGAGTAACATTAGGAGTTATGAAAGAAAATGGGTAAAAGTCTCTTTTTTTCAGCTGACAGGCTAGAAAAGAGAAGATTAAAGTGAAAGAGAAATGTCCTGCTTTTCTTTATTCTGCTTTGTCTTTATTCAACTGATGAATGCTTACTGGTACAAATAAATATGATGATGTACCCTGTGCAAAGTCATTGCGCTTAAGAATAATTAAAAGTAATTTAAATAGTAAAATAACTAATTAATGCAATTTACAAAATGCTTAAGCAATGTGCCTATGCAAATCAGCCATCTTCTCAGCAAATGGCTTCTGCAATTACAAATATTTCTCCCAGACGTTCACCAATTAATACTTAGCTGTAATAGGTCCCTGAGGGTACATGGGTTTTCTGGCACAGAGGGATTCAAATGTAATTCCATTTTGTGCTGCACCAATTTTGATGGATTACAATTCTGGTTTAATTTCTTTTTAAATGTTCAAATTTCCTCCACGAGATGACTCTTCATATAATGTGGGTGATATGTTGCTCATGTTAGTCTACTTTTTTGTGTGAGCAGATTGACTTCCAAAGTAGCAGGTGCCTAATCTGTTACAAATGAAACTAAATTAATTTTCTAGCAGGTGCCGCCAACAATGCTGACCCTGTGCAGCTTCATGCTTATGGCATATTTAGGGGACTTTTTCCACAAAAAGAAAAGAGTGGAAAGTGTCCAAGGCACTTTCTCTCTGGGGCTAAAAACTACATGTTGCAAGACGACAGGGAAGGAGTGAAACACAGTAATGAACTGAGGGGAAGTCTCTTAACAGTGCAGAGATTTTTCGTGCTTTCTGCCTGTGTTGTGGGCCAGGGAAAGGTACCCAGTCTATAGTTACAATGGTTTTATGTCATTGACTCAATCTAATATACACAGTTACTTTATTACTACCACTTTCATTTTTATTATTAAAGATGTGTCTACTGAGAAAAAAATGAGCTATTTCAAATTTGTTTTGAATGTAATGAAAGCATAGCAACATTCCCTTGTAGGGGGGCAGCTCTGTTCCTTTAATTTTGCTGATTTGGCCTCTGAACTGCAGGCTCCTAATTATTATCCCTAAAGGGAATGCTGCCAGGAAGGATTCACTTTGGAGGTGGCTTGTTTTATCGGCAAGGCAACTAAACCTGACAGTGAAGGCTGCCAAGAGGAGGGTGGTGTGATTTTCCTGAGTAGATGACAGGGCAAGACCACTGTGCATAATGTTGGCTGAGAAAGGCCATAAGAGAGGTGCTCACATAGAAGAGGGGATTTGGAGTGGAGAGAGTTGATCAACAGCAAGGTGAAGGGCAGGGGGTAAGGATGAGGTGGAGATGGCAACATAGCAAGAGGAGTTATGAAAGTCAGGAGGCAGTTCTGAGTATGCAAGAGGGACTTCTTCAGCACATTTTTATTCTACTCTGTGTTAAAAATTACTGAAACTTCCTTATGTGGGATTTTCTTCAGGCTACCAGCAAAAGTCTTAGGCAGCTTCGGTTGCAGCCATCATACTGTCTATTCTGGTCCAAATTCCTTGTTCCCATATCTAACACAGGATCTGACAAAGAGAGTTGGGTAGTGGGAGAAGAGGGGAGGCAAAGATGCAAAAGAGAGACAATGCTGCAGATATATAAAGTATGAGTGGTAAAAGGATGGTGAGTGAAGGGAGAATGAAAAAGAATACTTAAGGCCTTGGAAAAAGAATACTTATGGCCATGAAGGAGAGTGACCATCACCACTGAACACCGACGGGCAATCTTAAAGGACTACATGTAACAGCCCCTCTCAACCATTTTAATCTTCACAGCAAAAGACAGAAACGAGTCAATCTGGTCAAAAAGCAAGGCATTTTGTTGCTCTTAGTTAATGCTTTATTGAAAGGCAGAATACCAAACAATAAGCAAACCATATTTCAGGAAATCATCAAAGTCCTAATAAGATCTAATATTAAATACCTCATACTTATAGGCAAAAATTAGGATTTTAGTAAAATTTAATTTTAGTAAAATTAAAGCAGATTTTCAGTATGATGTATATCAGCTTTCACGACTGTAATACCCAAGCAAATAAGGCTCTTACCCTTGCAACACTTCTCTCTCACTGCAGGGCAACTGAGGCATGGAGAGACAATGTCTTAGACCTTTCAGATCTCAACTTCCCCTCTAAACAACAGGTATTAAATTCTGCAATACCTCAAAGAGGCTGAATGATCTAGAGGTGCTGAATGATTCATTGAAGATCACACAGCAGAAACCCATAAGGAAATAAAGACTTGAAGCTGAAAAACTCAAGTCCTAGGTTGCTACCTTAAACACCAGAGCATTCAACTATACTGTGGAAGCTGAAACAAGTTTCAAGTGTTTTGCATGCTCTCATTTTAGATTTTTCAACAAACATAATTTCTAAAGTGTAATTATAGAGGATGAACCTCTCCTCAGTAGCATAAGTGGAATTCAATATCCTTTGATAGGATTGCTCATCTGTAACTGATGTCAAAATGTGGGTGTCTCTCAGAAATATTTTACTTTGGCTTAATTAAAATGCACCTTCCATTAATGGTGTAGAAGCTGTTTTATACACAAAACCCAATGAGTATATTTACTCATCTTACCAAAAAATGGATCAATTAGTCAGTAATGGTGATATAAATCCATAGGAATTTTACAGAACTATGCCATATTTTGAAATGTGTTATTAATTTTGTATTTTTTTTAATAATAAAAAATATACACAATAATTACTGGTATCTTCAGTTAAATAGAAGAGTCAATGGACTAAGAAATAGCTTGAGAGAAAAGTAAATGTTCAGCAGGCAGTTAAAGAATATAGGTATTTGTTAATTTTCGTGTATATTATAAAATCCCAAGGCCCAAGAAACACATGTAAAATTCAGAAACTACAGCACTCTCAGACCAGGGTCCAGTAGTTTCAGCAAGAAGGAAACTGAAAAATTTTATTGAAAGAATCACATTCTAATTGACTATTCAGAAGCTGTGAACAGGGACAGTATTAGTCAAGTATGTTGCAAAGGAGTTATCAGTAGTGATAATTAGTTGATGCTCAGTGCTTTGATTTGTGATGCTGCATTAGGAGTTTTCAGTCTGACCTATTAATTTTATTAAAACAGTGCCAGTACATCTAGAAAGGCTTCCCCCCTCCCCCCTCCAATTTCCTTTCAAGTGTGAAATGAAGCATCTCGTTTAGATGTTTGCATTGGAAGCAGGATGGTAAAAGGCAACACTCATGATCTAGAGGCTGGAACAGTTTAGCAGTTTACATTGCCATAAGCTCATGGAAGCTGGCATACAGCTCCTGAAGGACAGGCTTTGTGCCAGTAGGCTTAAATATTACCATATATTTCCATTTGAGAAATAGCAACCAATAATATATATGCCAAGAGGGTAGGGGCTTCTGTCATATATCTTAGCTGGATTAGAAACCTTTTGGATTCTCATCAGGCTTGCAGACATTTTGCTTGTTACATTCTTTAGAAGAGTCTCCCCAGTAACCTTCAGAGATGCTATTTCTTCTCCTCCCCAGACATTACTGTGAAATCATGACTAAGCAAAAAAACTACATGGGAAAAAAAGCACTTCTTCCTCTCTGTGTATTTTATACAGTCAAATGCTCATGTGACTTCTGGAGCACATACAGACAGCTTGTTGGTACTCACCACTGAAGTCTTTTGCAGCACTGGAGGTAATTCTGCAGGACAAAGCAGGCTGGGTCTGCTGTCTTAAGAGGTGGATGGGCATATAACAATTGCTTTGGGAAGGAGATGGAGCCTTAGCTACTTGATAGTAAACTGGCTAGAACTGAGGAGGCAAAGTCTGTTTCCTCAGCAGACAACAGTATCTCATTTCTGGAAGAGAAGAGAACTGTGATTTCCCACCTGCTCTTCTGTCCCAAGACACACTGAATTTTACAAGGTAATGGTAAAAAACAGAGTAAATACAGATGATCTGAAGTCAGCATGGGATCGTTACCATATTGTTTTGTGTCTGTTTAAAAGTGCCTGGTTCATTAGCTTGTGTTGGCAAGAATTTGCATCCAGACACTGTCATCAGCATCTGGTTTCGTAGCTCCTGGAGAAAGCAGGGCTTCTGAGGATGGTTCAAACAAGGAGGCTAAGTAGGTAGTGCTTTGCTGTCTGGATGAAGAGCTTCTCTCCAACAGCAAGGCTGAAGGACTGCTGCCTCCTCACAGCCCCTCTGAGGTGGGCTATGGTCCCCACAGTGCATGACAGATGCATCTCCCCATGGTCATGGGAAAATAAGCCGGTATCAGTGATGAATTTTTTTTTCAGGTGGACAAGACATCCTGCTTGGTGGCTGCTCAGTGTCTCATTATTTTCTGCTCCTTTAGTCTTCTATGTGGGGTTGTAGAGCTGGAGATGAGTCACCGCCTTCTGCTAGAAATATGTGAAGTGCCAGCACCAGAAACAGAAGGTCAGAGGGAGCTGGGCCATTGGGGAAGCTTAAACTAGCCATTTAAAGAAAGGAGATGTTAAACCCACAGCCTTCTCTAGCTTCCTGAATAAAGCTGAGCAAAATAAATACTAATAATAACAACAACCATAAACTCTCCACACTGAGAACATTTTCTGGTTTACAGTCTTCCTAAGCAGAAATGCCCTCAAAGCCTCATGGTTGAGATTTATATAATCTGAGATACTCGTGTAAATTTGCACTTGGTGACCTGGCAGCAATCAAGAAAAAGAGGTGCTAACTGGGAAAAGACCATGCTTCGCTTTGTTTAAACGTTCAACTTGCGCTGTGAAATTGCATTTGTAAAAGAGGAATAAACTCTGAAGACCTTCAGCAGAAATGGATTTCACATATTTAGTGGATGCCTCAAGGCAATTTCTTTTCTTAATGGGATCTGAGCACAGCTTTAATTTTTCACATTTTATAAGGCTTTTCCTTGAAATCACTTTTTATGTAGTTCCTCTGTTAATGGATCCTCCACACTGAGACATGAGTAAGAGAAAAAACCTTTAGAGAAGGAAAAAGTAGAATCATACAGAGGAAACATCACATCATAAATTGGAGATTACAGGCAATAAAACTGTCTTCCATATTTTTCTTTGATAAATGCTGGTCCCATCTCCTTTAGGTTTTGAAGACATTAAAATATTGAGCCAAATCTTTGTTTTTTAAAAGAACATTTTAGTAACTGGATAGAGTCACAGGAACTATTTGGTCACAATATTTAATTGTCCCTGGGAATTATGTCAGTTCTGATGTGTTATAATGTTCTGCTCCTGGCAGGAATAGGGACCTCACCTGAAAAAAAAAACAATGACGTGTGCAGATCCTTTGCTTAAAATAAGACACATGAACTGATCTTTCAGAGAGTTTTAAGGTGTTTGCTTTCTAACAGCAGGGAAATTATGGATAGAAGGAAGTGCAGCAGGAGGGCCAGGAGACCTCCATGGATAGATAAGGAGCTGCTGAGAAAAATTTGAAGGAGAAAAGAGGCTTATCAAAGGTGAAAGCAAGGACAGGCAGCCTGAGAAGAATACAGGAATGTTGTCCGGGAAGCTAGGGACCAGGTTAGGAAAGCTAAGGCCCAGTAAGAGTTAAACTTGGCTAGGGATGTGAAAGATAACAGGAAGGGATTCTATAGGTATATTGCAAATAAAAGACATACTAGGGACAATGTGGGCCCCCTCTGGAAGTATCAGGAGAAGTGGCTACCCTGGATTTGGAGAAGGCTGAGGTTCTTAATGACTTCTTTGCGTCAGTCTTCACTGGCAAATGCTCTGACCACACCACCCAAGTCTTGGAAGGCAGACGCAGGGACTCTGAGAATGAAGAACTTGAGCCCACTGGAGGATCTGGTTCAAGACCATCTTAAGAACCTGAACACGCACAAGTCTGTGGGACCTGATGAAATCCATCCATGGGTCCTGAAGGAGCTGGCAAATGAAGCTGCTAAGCCACTGTCCATCATATTTGAAAAATCATGGCAGTCAGTTGAAGTTCCCGATGACTGGAAAAAGGGAAATATAACCCCCATTTTCAAGAAGGGGAAAATGGATGACGCAGGGAATT
>WYDI02026307.1:12434-56109 GCA_009867235.2 Psittacus erithacus | reverse complement strand
TTATATATAAGAGTCTCCAAAAGATATAAATAGACTAGAGAAAATAATATAAATATGTAATAAATGTATTTTGATCTATTTAAAATCCCTTGCGTCATGCTGTATAATTTAAAGATCACAGGGAAGTGTCTGCTTGGAGCAAACTTCAGACGTGGTTTCAAGCCTCTCAGTTGTCCCACATATAACATATACGTGCAGAAAACTTGGTGCAAGACTGGGGGCCAGCGGGACAACCTGAGATGGTTTAGGAGCCTTTTAGGTCCATCCTGCTGCCTCTAGGTAGGAGCAGGAGCCCCACATCCATATGTTCCTTGTTATCCTGCAGGTGGGGATAGCTTTATCTCTCTGCTGAAGGAGCTGCAGGGATGCTCAGTGGGATGGGGGTTCTGCAGGGTCTTTGCACAGCCCCATAATGTGGGTATCACTTGCCCTGCTGCACTGATGGGCTTTTGCCAAGGGACCGGATCGCAGCAGCTCAGCCATGCAGGAAGCCAGGAGACGGGAAAATGTGTCTGGAGCCCAGGCAGAAAGAGCCCAGTCATCCGAGACTGATCCAACAAATCTTCCTACAGCGACCTTGGTCCCCCTTGGGCTCCATTAGGATCTATTTCCTATGGTTGTCACCTCCTTCAGAGACCTCACGGGACATCACACCCTGTCCAAGTGACACTTTAAATGTCTTTAATGGTATGTCACGGCCAAAGGAAAGCAGGATGAGCGTGCGGGATGCTATTTCTGGAGAGGTTAATGACCTGGTGGACACAGAGCCCATGGATTTGCCATCCTGAATTTTCCTCCTGGCTTTTGCACCTGGAAAAGGGGACCGTGGGCCAAGATAACCAGGAGGAATTATTCAGCATCGTTTCTCAGGCTTCTCATGGGTCTGAATCTGAGCCAGGTGACCAGTCACCGAGAGCTTCCACCCATCAGTGATGTTCAGCTGGATCCCATCAGCTCCATCCCTTACCCCATAAAGGAGATTTTTAATCATTAAAAAGAAATCACTGCCATCCACTCACTCTAATCCCCAAGGCAGGGCCAGGGTTAAGCATGATTGAAGAGTACAGCATGTTTAATTTGTCAAAGGGGGAGACTGAGAGGTGACTTGATTACAGCATTTGTCACAGAGAGAATACACTGGTACAAAGAGGTAACTTAATCTACCAGGGAAAGGCATAATATCCACCTCTTCCTGGAAGCTGAAGCCAGACAAATCTATCTTGGAAATAAGGAGTGATCTTTTAATAATGATTAGCTATTAGAACAAGCTACCAATCTCTGTCTCTTAATGCCTTTAAGTCTGGACCAGATGCTTTTCTGGAAGCTTTTCTCCTGCTGAGGACAGGAGAGGGGGTTATTGGGGAATGCAATGGCCTGTTACAGAAGGTGAGATGGGATAAAGCTCCCTGCTCTCCTCCAAAACGCAGGCTAGATGTTGGAAAGGGGAATGCCAGGGACAATGCACAGGATGCTCTTGCAGGGCCCTGCCAGCATCTCTCCTTGGGAAGAGCATCAGCCCGTGTAGCAGCTCCCCAGAGCTGCTGGACCACTTGCTTTGCCATTGGCAGTGACTCTTCACACAGCAGTTTGCACTACAAAACCCATAGCTTCATTGTGGGAACATTTAATGATAAGCCAGCAGCTCCTCAGGGACTGCCTCCACTGCCTCCAGAATTCCTGCTTCAATGGCTTTTGCAGCAGAAATCCCCAGGGAGCCAAGCTGATGCTGGCACCAGGGGAAAAGCGCTACCAGGACGTTCAGTCCTTGCTTTATTTCCACTCTGATCATCATTGTCTTCAGGGTTTAGAGCTAAACTAACAGGCTGTGGTGGTGGCCAGGATCAGTGAGGATGGGAAGGCAGCGGCTGCCTTTGCAGGGAAGGACCTTCCTTACCCCCCAAAAGCATAGCCAGGGTGCTTCCAGCAGGGATGCTAAACCAATGGACTGAGGTTGGGGCTGTTTCTTGGCTGGCAAACCCCACTTTTGGTACTCAAGATATCTTTAAATGCTAAAACCCCCTCTAAACTCAGCATTTCACCAGCTCTCGCCTCTTCCCCTTTGGCTTCAGAGGACCAGGGCATCTCTGTGTGCACTTCAAGAGGTTTCCGGCCTCCCTAAAAGCAGGGTGTCTTTTCATCAGTTCGGGTGTGTTTGGCTCTAACACATCACCACCAAAATCTGGGTGGGCCAATCCCTTTTGATCAGGCAGACAGAGGGCAGAGGGGATGTGAGCTCTGGATTCTCACCAGGATAGAACTGGAATGCAGTTACGTGTTGAGCTGCGTGCCCTTGCTGTGTCTTGGTGCCATGGTGCCACGCAGGGAGGACACCACATTGGTCTGACTCCTGAACTGGTGTGGATTGGTGCCACTCTCTGAACCAAATTCCCAGTGTTTCCTACCAAATCAGCCACGCTAAGGCCTCGCACCACATCTCAGAGGGGTGGAGGCAGGAACCTTGCCCTGGCCCCACTGGAAATGCTGCTCCTCCATTCATCCTGGATGCACCCTCTCCTGCCTGCTTCAAGAAGCTCAGACCCCACAGATCCCTCCAGACTTGTTCTCTTGCCCACCTGATTTGCCCCAGCACTATTCTGGGTGGCCGGGAGCAGCTCGGGTACCTCAAGGCGATATCCAGGGATGCTCGGTTGTCTCTGGGGTAACCATAGTAACGGAGCAGCATCTCTGCTCTCCTGCTGGCAATTTGCTTTTTCATCTTGCATTAAGGTGGACCCTTTTCAACTCTTTTCTCCCACTACACCTGCCCTGGAGAGAGCAACACCAAGAGCTCTCCCACTGAGGGGCTGGCTCCCCAGCTCCTCGTGCCGTATCCCACCCCATCCCATGGTGGGTTTCATCCCACTGCATAACAGGATATCGATGAGGAACCAGCCACGGGCATACCTGCAAAGAGACCAGGAAGGCAGCAGCTGGGGTTTCTCCTTAACACAGATTTAGAACTGTGAGTGGGACAAAATTAGGGGTTTCCTTACGCTTGCTGTTAAAAGGTCACTGTCGAGGCTAAAAACCTAAAATACTTCTCCTTTTTTCCCTCTTAATTGTAAAAGGCCTCTTTAGCAATAACATTCCAGCTCATGAATATGGATTGAATACAGCGGGGAATGCAATTATCACCTGTTAAGTACTTTGCTCACCTTTCACATTTCTCCCCGCTGGCAGAAGGCAAACACATGAGTCAGCGTCCCTTTTGCTGTCGGTTTTAGGCAGTTTTGGTGACAAGCCGGCGTGAATCAGCACAACGCTGCCAAGTTCGGGTCACAGGCGCTCGCCACGATGCTGCTGCTGTCGGAGAAAACAGGGATTTAAAGGAGGTGAAGGAAACCCCCGTTCCTGACACTGGGTTTTTGGGAAGAAAACAACCCCAAATGGACAAATTTGGAGTCAAACTGAGCACTGCGGTGCTGCCTGAAGGAAAGATGGGATATTAAGGCTGTGGATGGAGAGGGAAGAGATTTGTCCAAGAGCATCACCCCTTCCCCAGCCAGTCGGCTCTTCCCCTCCTCATCCCCTGCAGCTAATCACATTTACTTTGGCAATACCTCATTAGTGTATAATTAATTAACACTTATCGCCCTCTACCCCAGCACTTTGTGATGACCTCAAGCATCACTCCTGGCACATTTCTCCCTGTCCCCTTCCAGCATCCTCGCTCAGCATCCACGCAGGGTCTGCATGTGGAATGCCGGACACTCAGGGATGGGCATTAAAGGAGCGGGATGACCCTAAAAGGCTGTTACCCGGGGGGGGGGGTGTGTGTGTGGCATCCCCACCTCGTGGGCTTGTGTCCGTTTGGGTTCGTGGGTCTGACTCAGCCCCAGATGGTTGCTGCGAGCACTTATATAACGGCGTGTTTTGGTGGGGGCCGGCTGCGCGGCGAGGAGGTGGGCGCGGAGGCGACGGAGGGAACAGAGCTAAAGATAAGCCTTGGCAGCTCTGATAGCGCTGTGCCAGCCCCTGCGGGAGCTGCAGGGGGGAAAAGGCTGCTGGGGACCGGGCACTGAGATCCCCATCCCACCTGCACCGTGCTTGTGGCCAAGTGGAAACAGCTTCGCATCCTGCTGCCAGCCGCTGCATCCTCCTCCCTGGTACCCACCTCAGTGGGTGCTCAGCCACTGCTCTTCCTTTCCAGCAGCTTCTGCACACAAACAGACCTCAAATTTTCCCTGTTTCTTAAAATAGGTTTTATCCCCCCGGTGTTCCATGGCCTGGGTGCAGCAGGGAAGGAATTTTGCCTGGTTGTAGGGCTGAACCACTCTGCATCCTTCACCTCCATCACTCCCTCCATCCTTCTTGTACCCTCTGCATCACTGGTTACCAGCGTGATCAGAACAGAAAACTGATGTTATTTCTCTTAAAGGGATGTTTTGGGATGTTCTGACCCCTGTAGAAGTCTTCTTCTTTTGTTCAGTTTATGAATTCCATGTAAACAGAACAATGATCCTTGTTTTATGGGAGTTTTATTTTAACGCTCTGGAGATTTGCTAAGTAAAACTGATTCCAACACGAAGGATGTGCTGGGTGCGATGGCTTTTCTCAGGTGGGGGCTTGGGCCAAAGGATTTATAACTTGAGACCCTGCTCCATGGATGGGTGCTGCACATCCCTTAGCACCAGGGTTAACCACAAACCCCCAGAGATGGGGCTTGTTCAGCTGGAGCTACCCTCCAGAGCATCCTTCCCCAGTCCCAGAGGGGCAGAACAGGGATTTCATTCCCACACTCCTTTTTTTGCCTCGCATAAGGCCAAGCACATGGGTGTAGGGACAAACCCAAGAATCATAGAGTCATGGAATCAGAGAATAAGAGAATCAACCAGGTTGCAAAAGACTTTTAGGATCACCAAGTCCAACCATAACGCCACAACTGCCAATCCACCGCTAAACTGTGTCACTTGCAAGAAGCCTTGGAGGCTGTTTGCAAGCCCTGGAGCAGCACAAATCCCTCTGCTCTCAGGGGGGATAATGATGGCCAAGGGTCCCCGCTGCAGGAGGGATGGAGAAGTTCCCTGGCCATGCCCCGGCAATGGGGACCTTATGGACCTCCATACGACAGCATCATAGTGATGCTGGGTGTGGAGGCGATGGCAAGAACAGGAGCTTGGTGTCAGCAGGAGGAGCTGCGGCTGAGAGCAGCACTCAGATGGAAGGGGGAAGTCCATAGCCCCTGATATTTAGGAGGAAGGGTGAATAAATCCCTTAGACCGGGCAGCGTTGATGGGGAGAAGCTTGGATCTGGGCTCCTGTTAGTGATGGGTTTGCAGAGTGTTGCCACCTATGCTGGATGGGAGCAGAGCCGGGTATTGTCCCCACAAGGTCGAGGTGGCAGAGATGACACCCAACACATTGAGGGCTGCTTCAATGTTGAGTGCTTGCCAGCACTGGCAGTGGGTGTCTGGGTGCCCCATCCCATGCAGATCTCTGCATGTTTCCCCATGCAGGGCAGGTCTCCATCCCTGGTGCAGGGAGGACTGGGTTTATAGGGAGCAGGAATGTGGGGATTACTCTGCCGGAGTCTGACCAGCCAAAAATTGTTAAAAATCAGAATATCCGTAGCTCAAATCCAGCTTAAAAGTCAAACCAATCATCCAAACCATCTGCCTCGCCATTGGAGATAATACTACTTTTATTGTTTCCATAAGCTGCTAAGCAGCTTTTCAGCAAGACAAACCCTCTCTGCTGGGACATTTGCTGTGGTGGGACAGCACAGGGGCAGCCAGGTCCTGCCAGGATGGGGAAGCAGGGTATGAGGATGGAGGATGCTGTACAGGGATGGGAGAGCAGGGACTGGTGCTGGGGTTCCTTGCGTTGCTCCTCAGAGGGGACAACTGCTCCCGGGCAGCTGCAATCACCTGTGCTGGAAACCCACTGATGGAAGGAGGAGCTGCAGCACCAGCTTTCCTCTAAGACATTCCAAAGCTTTCCTGGAGGATATGGGGTATGTGACAGCCTGGAATGGAGCTGCCCTTGCTGACCTTCCCCCAGAGGTACTACCAACCTGCCCAAGCAGCCAGCCCAAACCATGAGCTTTCCATCTGCAAGCCCTCCCTGGCAGCAGGACAGAGAGACCAGGCTGTTCTGCCTCATCTAGACCCTGTATTGTCAAAGTGAAGCAGCATCCATGCTGTTCACTCTCCCCCAAACCACCATCCTTCTCCCAAGACCTCACTCCACTGTCACCTCCATCACTATCACCTCTAAGGTGATATAAATTGATGTCTCTATTCCCACCTCCAGCTTCTCCAGGTGACAAAAGCATCATCTATCATGGCCTTAACTGACACCCTTCCTGACATATAAACACCCCCTTAGCCCAGGGATTCCAAAACAGGACATGTATGGGTATGGATAAGTCTAAGTCTCCGTTATGTGCCCCAGCCTGAGAAAGCAAGACACACGCTCAGGTTGAAGATGTGTCTGGGGTGGAAAAATTCACCATTGTCTGGGTTTGTATTGATGAACTAAGAGCACAAACATGAAGTCACCCCAGAGCCACTTACATTATACATTCATGCTGGCATCTGGATGCTCCTCTTGGATGAGTATGTTTAGAAAGGTTATTACCCCACGGGAAGACACACCTAAATCAAAACTGAGTTATCCTCACATGGAAATAAGGAAGGAGAAAGCTGTTAACTCAGTGATCAACAAACCAAGAGGAAACATCACTTCAGTCTGTCATGGGATTCACTACCTTCTCTGCAGAGCCGCAGCTCCAAGAGCCGTGTATTGAGAGGAGTCACCATTCCCACCTGGAAAATGACTTTGCAGCTCACATGGAGTATTTCCCTCAGCAAAGCACAAGAACTCGGGGGCCCCATGTCTCTGGCAAGATTGGTTCTGATTTTGTTCCTCCTTCGGATGCTTGGCCCTTCTGTGGTACCCGGAGCATGCTGGGCTCCAGGGATGGCTGCATCCTTCCCCATCACCTAACCTCTGCCTAGGGCTCGCCTTGGGGACCTGGCTTGCAGTTGCCAAAGCCACATCACTTACTTATAATTAGGCAGAGCTGCAATTAGAGGAACGCCAGCAGAGTGAGAGGAGAAGCCCTGACCTCTCAGTCTTGGCTGTTTTACCGTGTCAGCCTGCAAGGTCCCTGACACCTTCCCTAACAAGCCCAGAAAGACTTTGCCTTGAGCGTGACAGTCCAGAGACTCGGGTATGTGGCAGTGCCCTGGTGCAAATCCTGCCTGGATGCACTTTGTATTCAACACAGCAGCTCCTGTGGGCTCAATGTCCACAGAATTCTATCCAGCAGAGCAGCCTGGTAATTTTCCCTATGGAAAGGCTGAGGGGTGATCTCACAGTTTTACTTCTGCGTGTGTCTGCGTGCTTTCTCTGCATGGCAACGTAAGGGTTATGCTGAGAGAGCAGGAGAGGACGGTACTTTGTGCCTGCATCCCTTCCACTGCGTGTGTCAGTCCCGTGGATGAACACAGCCTCTTTGATCTCAACATCAGAGATATCCAGACACGGTGATCCAGAGAAACGCAGCTGGGAAGCACCAGCAGGGTCAGTCCCTTGGAGCTGTGTGAGACTCAATGCAACAGTTGCCAGAGGGGTCTGTAGATTTCCATATGCCACAAGCCATAAAGCATCCCCTGGAGGCCCTGCATCAACATAAATCATCTGTTGCACGCATGACAACAAGCTGCAGAAGCCACAGGGAGCAGCAGGCGATGCTGTGATTGTCACCGTGTCCCTGCTGCAAGAGAACTCAGCCATGAGCTCCCAACATGGGCAGCGCAGGGCTGGCAGAGGGAGCTGCTCCCACTCTGTCCATCCTCATCCTCCTGCTGCAAGAGGGATTTGCTGCTCAGGGCTGCAGAGAGCAGGTCCCTGACTGACAGTGCTGTGCCTGGGCTGAGATCCCACCAGTGCTATTTCCGAGATGCTGGCAAGCATCCCCTCGAGAGGAAAGAAGCTCAGCCAAGCCTGAAATGACCTGCTGGGGCAAGGTAGGCTCCTTCCACTCTCGCATCATGTGCTTTGGCTTTATGTAAAAGGGGACTCTTCGCAGAGTGGCCTGACCCACAGAGGATCACGCGTTGGCAATGTGCTGCTCACAGAGCACAGCTTGAATGTTCCTGGGGTCAGGGGGAGCCCCATCCTTTGCCACAGAGCATTTGGATCCCTTTGAATTCAGGCTGGACCCATGCGTCGAGTCACAAGGTTCTGGGCCGTTCATGCACATCAAGTGATGCTCCCAGTGCCTCCAGCACTGCCTGGACCCCCAGCACAGCAGCCTGCTCCTCTCCTCATCCCCTGCCTGAGAAGTTAAGGTCTTGTTCCCTTTGTTCCTATGGTGCCACTTGTTGAACTGACTCCCGGATCCCCACATGCCCCATCTCCCAAGGCCCCAGTGCAGCTCTGCCCCCTCTCCAGTACAGAAGCCTGTATGCTCCCTGGACTTAACGGAGATTCACTCCTTCTTCACACCCTGCTGGGAAATTAAAGCTTCCAGAGATGCATGTGGTTCCCAGCTGATGGAGACAGCAGGGAGTGACCCTGCTGGCAGTGGCCACCCTCACCTCCAAGAAGGGGCTCTGCTGAGGTTTTGGATGGAGCTGGAATGGTTTCTTATGTGCAGGGTGTCCCTGCATGGCCAAGGATGCCGTCAGCCAGCTGGGTGTCCTTGAACCCCAGCTCTGAGTGGTTTGGTTGCACAGCTGACCATTGGGAATGCACCAGATGCTCATGTCATTGGCAGGAAATACCCCATCCCACCATCCTTCAGGCTGGGCAAGGACTGTGAACCCAAATCCTGCCCCAAGCCCCTGTGTCATGGTGCTTTTTGAAGCTCAGATTCCCTTGATGTGCCTCAGGGACCCTCAGTATTGATTGTTATGTCAGAGACTGTCCAGATTTGGCTACCTTGCCAAAACAGGCAACTCGAAGGTTATCTCAGTCACCTCTGCCAGGCTGACTGTTCTTTTGGGACAGCATGGAGTTCTCAGACACCGCTCAAACACGACCCAATATGGAAACCATATGGAAAAGAGACAAGTTCAGAGATGGAGACATCACACTGGTCCTTAGGAAGCTGGGCTTCCCCATCTCTGCCACAGTCATAGCATCGTAGAATAGTTAGGGTTGGAAAGGACCTCAAGATCATCCAGTTCCAACCCCCTGCCGTGGGCAGGGATGCCTCACCCTAGAGCATGTCACGTAAGTCTCCTTGATCACCTCCCTTAATGCCCATGATCCCATCAGAAACTGGTTTCCAGGTCCCAATCCCAGTGCCAAACCACAGTCACTGGTTTTGATTCCAGCTGCCAGCCCGGTCAAGCAGGATCCTCAGCCATCCCTTCTCCCGCGAGATGGTACCCAGAGCGTGCTCAGCCAAGAGAAAAGGATGCAGTAATGCGGGTGCATCACCCTGCTCCCTGCCTGCTCCCTGCTCCACGGACATGTGCGCACAGGGCAGCAGGATGGGCAATGCCAAGCGCTCCTCAGGCACCGTCACCTGATCTCCACAACCCATTCCAAGCCATTCCCGGACAAAAATAAACCCTGGAGCGCTGCGGCGGAGCCGCGCTGGCAATGAGGGCCCAGGCTGAACCCATTGTTCCAATGAGAATGCTGGTTCCAGTGACTGATCCAGGAGAAATGCCGATATTCCCCCCGCGCCTCTCCAGCTTCCCGCTGCAGAGAAACAGGAGCGGGTGAACAGAAAAGGATGTGCTTTTTCCTCTACCATACGAATTTTCTTGCTGCTAGAAGGTTCCTTCCTTGCAGGCGAGGCCAAAGCTTCCACAGGGATTCGCTTTTTCCTGGGAAGTTTCTATTTGTTTGAATTAAAAGGCAAAAAACCTCCCTTGTATCCTGAAGATTGGAAGCCTGAAGCTGCAGCTCCCCCCGGTTCTGGCAGAGCACCTCACCCCTGCGGTGCAGCATCATCTTTTTGCTACGTGAAATTGGCATCTCCTCGCAGCTACCGCAGCGTTTCCAGCCATGTAAAGAAATAGGCTGAGACCTGCCAAACTCGTTTCACTCATGACCTAAGTTGGTGCTAAGGGTACAAACTCAAGGTAGTCGCTGCTGCTTTGGCAGGACAGAGTTAGAGCTGGGTGGTGACTGAGGGGATGCCATGGGCTCCTATTGTGATGCAAGCTGAGGAGGACCAGCAGTTTGGGGTCAGCACTCAACCTATACACACTCAACACAAGCCAGATTCACCATTCCCCTGGAACATGCTGGGCTTTCACATTCCTTTGGGAGGCTCTAAAGTTGCCCTCACATCCCTCATGCCTCCTGTGGTGCAGGAACAGTGCAGAGACTCTGCCCCAGAACATCTTTACCCGCAGCTGTCCCAGCACAGAGACTGGCTGAGCTCTGGACATAGAATCACAGACATGCCCCAACCCGGCATGAAAAGCCCTGTGAAGGCTTTGCCATAGGAGCCTCTCACCAATGGAACTGAGATGTGGGCATCAGCTGCACCTCTTCATGCTCCAGGTAGCCAAGTGGCTTCCAGGGCCCCTGCCCAGAGCAGGAGACATCAAAGTCCCTTACGAGCAGTCTCCTTCCAAAGAGCCCAGTGTGCTCACAGCCTTGGCACGGTGATAAAACAGGAGGAAAATCCAGATTGGAGCAGAAAGCTGGGAGAGGAGGCAGCAGCAATATGGTCCTGGAGAAAGCAAGAGCACAACCGCTCAGCTTCCCTTCCCTCCCGTTACCCTCGCTTTCCAGTGTGCCTCAAGTGTCTCAGCCTCACAAAGAGCTCATCTCCTGGTGTTTGCTGGACCACAGCCCCATCCCCATCACGTGAACAGCAGCTTAAACTGTGGTGTATCCACCAAAGAGCCCTCCTTCCTTTCCCAGCAACATTCCAGGGAAACCACACGGCACTGGGGTGAGCAGCAATCCTTGTCCCAGCATGGTGCTGGGATAAAACCCTGCCTGCCCTCACCCTGCTGGCTTCTTATCCCTCTTCCCCCAGGCCTGACTTCTCTCACCCAGGCCATACCTGGTTCTTCTTCTGAAGGCATCATGACTCCACTGTCTATTTTTACCCAGCCCACCGCTCAGTAAAGGCAGAGTTGACACTGGCTTTTGTAGGGAACAAAAAAAAAGGCATTTTTCTTATTGTGTGGGAAAAGATCCATGGGTTGGGTTTTCTTTTTCTTCCTCCTTAACTTGGAGATCTCCCAAAGCAAACAAGTGCTGTTAACTGGAAAATAGGATGATTCACCAGTCCCCTGGGCAGATGGTACCCGGGTCCTCTATTCTCCAGCTCCTGGCAAGGGAAAATACCCCCATGAAACTTAAATAGGCGATCCTGGATCCATCACAAGATCTGTTTGGCAAAGCCAGAGCATCTTCAGTGACCTCCTGCATGTGCCCAGACCACTTGGTTCCATCTTGGTGTCTTGCATCAGAGGGGTAGTTTGGGGTGTAAAGGGACAGATTAGGGGCACAGGAGGTTTCCAAAGGTTGCAGATGCTGGAAGCTGAGCAATGTACTGTGTTACATCCCTGAGCAAAGGGACGGAGCAGCCTTGAGCCACTGCAGGAGCTGATTGCTGCATGACAAGGTGTCTCCTCCTCAGTGGAGCATCTGCCACTCAGTGCCCTTGCTCTGGGCTGGTGAGAAGATGCTGACATATGGAAAAGCTGGCCAGCAGATCCCTGTGGCTGAACAAACAGTGGGGCTGGGGCAAAGGAGCAGCATTTCTTTTCCCCGAAGCCTCTGACATGTGCCAGAGACCGTTTTCTTCACGGTGTGACTCAAATCCCATCTGGATAGTGCTGGAATCTGTTTGTCCTTTCCAGAGACAGGGAAGGTTTGTTTTTAACTGTCCTCAGCTCCTCTCTCCCCTAGGCAATGGGACCACTCAAGCTTATTCACCCTTCATAGATTCCCCTCAGATACCCATATTCTGGCCTCACCAGCAGTGGGGCTGTCGCTGCAAGGTGTGAGGGATCACCACCCCAAAGCGCATCCCACATGGGAAGCGCTATCCATTACCAATGCCCTTTCAAGGCAGCAGTTGTGATGACGGTGCTGGGGTGAAACCAGGAGCTGAGCAGGTCTTGAGCTGACCTAGCAGTGAACTGTTCCCTCTTGAGATGCTGGTCCTGGACATCAGGGTCTGCCTTTCCCTGCCTGGGACATTACGACAGCAGAGGAGCCCGAAGCACAGGCTGAGAGGCCAAATTCCCAGCACTTTAAAATTCCCCCTTGGAAGCTTTTTGGCTGCTGGAGGCCTGGGTTATTTCTGGCTGTGCTTGGCAAGAGCGTTTTCTTCTTGCTTTGTAGCAGGGCAGGGATGAACAAAGAGCTCAGCTCGCTGCCTCTATAGGGGCAGCCCTGCTGCCCTGAAAGCACTGACATGAGCTGTATGTGCCTTCTCCCTGCTCCCCAGGCCAGGGATGAGCTCCCCGCGGTGGGGATCAGCTCATGAACTGCTCCCTGCAGAAACACATGGAAGTTTCTTCCTTGCTCACCTTTAAATCAGACCTTTTCAGCCCAAAGAGGCCCCACACCTCACAACATGGACCACATGGAGCATCCAGGACTCCTCCTGCATCACTGCTGGAGGCAGATTGGAGACATTAGGGTTGCAGAAATGCTCCCTCTCCTAAGAGGGCTTTTGGGCCAGAGAAAACAAGGTTTCTTAAGCAAGCCAGACATGATAAGCCCCAAAGTAAATGCAGTGCCACCTCATTGCCCACATTGCCACTCTCTGGGCACTTTTATTAGCTTTGCACTCCCCCTGTTGCCTTAGTGCTTTATGCAGATGCACCCACTCAACCCCCTCAGCCTTGGGGTAGGCAGCAACCTGCTGCCTCAATACCCACTCCTCCGCCTCTTCCCAAATAGGAGGTTGTGACAGCCATTAGGTCACTTCTAGGAATGCCTGGAGAGGGATTCAGAGGAGGAATCCCATTTTTTTTGGCTATCTCAAGTAAATGATGCTGTTCCAGTTTTAGAAGGAAAATACAGCCAGCACCCAGGAGTTTAAGTTTGGCAGCGATGTGGGCACCCTGGGGGTGGGAGGTGTTTGGGTCTGGTGGGTGTGGAATTGTTTTAGGGCTACGACTGCTCCTCTAAATCCCCTCCTTGCTCCCAGGGAGAGGGCTGGGAAGCGCTGTCTCTTCTGCAGAAGGCTCTGGTTTTGCACACAGATGCTCAACAGAGACAGGCTCGTACTGGAAGGGTTAAACCCACCCGTTCACCCAGCAAACCGGACCCATCCCCTCTGTAGCACCCAGCAATGTGGTGTTCAGCTGCAGCAGCAGGAAGGGGGTTATAGCCCCTGCTCCAAACCACTCACCCAGCTCCTCCAGCCAGATGAACAAGCACCAGAGCATCAAGGGCTCAGTGGTCCTGGGGGTGATAGGTGCAGAAGTGACCTTATCCCCGGCATCTGGAGGAGGGCAGGTGGCTGGGATGAGGGGGGTGGTCTCTGGTCCATTGGAAAGGGCAGGGATGTCCACACTGAACCTCTCTGCACAAGGAGCTGGCAGATGTGCGAACATCCCACGGCTGGGATTTGGGACTGCCAGGATTCACTCTGGCCACAGACTGTTTGTGGTCTGACTGCAGCTCAGAGCACAGTGATCTGGCACCCAGATTCCCAAACTGCCCCACGGCTCACCTCAAACTTATCCCCAGGGACTCCTTCCTTAGATCCAGCCCCCAGCTGAGCTACAGGAAGCTGGTGGACACCAGTTAACATCTTTCCAGAGGGCTCAAGGCCTCTTTGTTCATACCCCAGCCAGTGCATGGTGGCAGTTCAGACGGACACTGGGGACAGATTGCCTCTGTGATGATGTCTGAGGGTGGGAAGGCTCTGCCTTTAGGATCAGTATGGCATCAAGCAGCCCTGGGTACCCACAGACTGCTGTGATCACCCCATAGGACCTGCTCCATTGGCCTTTCCTCTCCCAGACCTTACTCAGAAGCAAAGGGGAACAGTGGGGAGGCGAGATCAGTCTATTTTAGCCCAAGCAACCACTGCAAACAAACCTGCAGGAGATCATTGCTGCCACAGGCTTCCTACAGACAAAGACCTTCTCCCTCTAACAGCTCTGCAAGCCTAAAAAGGTGCCAGGAGACATGGGCACTGTCCTCATGTCCCACACATCCTGCCTCTGCCATCAGCTGCTGCTCCCCATGGACTTTTGCTGTTTTCCCTCTGCTAACAAACCCTGCCCAGTGCTGGGTCTAACTGGAGCTTCCCTGCAGCACTTCTGCCTCCCAGCATCAATCCATCTCCCAGACTTAGTATCACAAGTGCATCATGGAAAATAGTATTGATCCAGCAAGGTGGTGCCTTCATTTGAGGGCTCTAATGATGCAGTGATTTAACCTTATTACACAGAGGTAAGTGGAGCTGCCGGGTATCCCGTGCCAGAGGGGAGGACGGGATATGGTTTTGCTCTTGCCCAGTTCCTTGTCTGAGAAGGTGCCTCCAAAGACATGTTGGTGTTAAGGAAGGGTTGGGGTTGTTGTGTCCACTGTGGAGTCAGCATTTTGTGCTGGAGTGTCCAGGTTCTTGATCATGTGCATAGCCACAGGGAGTTCAGATCTAGCTCTGAGCTGCATCTCTCAGCGCTTTCCTCCATCTCCTGGCTTCTTTTTCCCCACTCACCTCTAACTCAACACTAAGAGGCTTCCTAATGCACCGTTTCGAAACAACATGTCCTGGCTTCATGAAAGGTAGAAAACCCAGGAGAGAGCACCCATTAGGAGAGTTCCAGCCTGCCACTAACTCACTTCACATCCCAGATGAAGTCCTTCGACTCCATTTCTCCATTAATGCATCACACAATCACTCTGTAACTCAGATGTATTTGCCTTCCCTTCCCTCGGATCATGCAGCTTAACTGTCTGGATGTCTCCTTTGTGTCTCCAGAGCCTTTGGGACACAGCCAGGATAGAACAGGGAGTTCTATCCAGGACTTAAGCACTGCTGCAAAAAGGAGCCAAGAGCCCCAACTGTGCCTGAAAGCAACCAGGAGGGTGATGGAGCAGCTGAGCATCAGCTGAAGTGCTCCTCACTTGTGAGTAGCCAGGTAGAGCAAGGAGGGAAGCTACAGCCTTTACTGACCCATGGGCAGGGGAACATGTCCTCTGTGGCCTGGGGCAGCTCAGGCTTACAGCAGCAGCTCAGTTCTGCAGATCATCAGGGTGATGACTTTAATTCTGAGTCCTCTCCTGCTGATAGCAATGATTTTTCCACCCACCCTGACCACAGCTTGCAATATCAGTTTCTATCACCCTGAGCCCAATGGAGACCTGATCATTCCCGGATTCCGGAGACACCATCACCATCCTCTGCTCCCTCCAGAAGCATTTCCTCCTCTTAGCTGGAAGCAGGTGCTGGCTCCTGGTAACTCTTCTTTCTGTCCATGAAGGAAATGGGGTGTGAGAGCAATCCTGTACACACACAGGGTAACAGCCCTGCTCCCACTGAGCTGAACTCAGGCTTGGAGATGCCTCTTCCCTGCTGTCTGCCAGGCAGGGGAAAGTAAGACACTGTGAATAGAAAACAAGTGCTTCAATCTCCTTAAGCCAATGATCCCATCGATGTCTCAGCACAACCTAAAAACAAGGATCTCCTCCTCCTCATAGCTGGTGGAGGCAGGACACAAGCACATGTTGGTATGACTGTCCCTGCCTCCAGGCCTGTTGCTGCTAGCTAAAAGAGGGTCTCAGCACATGCAGAGCTCTCCCCAGTCATGTTTATGTAGGTGCTGGTGTCTCTGGGACACTGCAGAGTTGGGTTGTCCTGTGAGTTCTTGGTGTAACCAACCTCAGCATCATGTGAAGGTACCATCTTAGCGGTCTCAGGAGCAGGTTGCTGGAAGCAACATCCTGAGGTTCAGACTCTCTTCCCAGCTGTGTATGAGCATCTTCCTCCTGCTGCAGGAGATCTGGGCAGTGAACGTGGATCCCCACAGAGATGTGGAACATAAACCTGGCAGCCACATGTGATTAAAACCAAACAAAAGCAGCAAGAACAAAGCAAACAGAGCCAAAAACAAACCAGAAAAACTCCTGGAAACTGGGAAAAAAACCCAGAGGGAAGGGAAGGAAAAAGCTCTCTGCCTTCTGGTCCTTCAGGAAGGCATCCTGCACAATGCATCCAGATCTCCTACAAAATCTGGGCAACCTCATCCCCTCTCACATGTGCACACAGGAAAAGCAGACCACCAAGGAGAGGGTCAGGGGTGGATTCCCCTCTCTGCTCCTTCCTCCCACCCACCGCCAGCTGCGGCTGGCAAGGACAAGGAGCAGGGTTCCTGAGCTCGCTCTAAAAGCACCCGGAGACACCACGCTCTCGCCTGGATAACCCCCAACCCCAATGCGCTTGTCTGTGCACAGTGACGAGTCACTGCTTCAGAGACACGTTCTCCCAAGCAGCCTCCCCTCACCGCCTCCTGCGTGCAGAGCCTCGTACGTCAGCGCCTGTGGAGGAGAACCGGTGGGCTGGGGACCGAACTTTGGTCTGCGTGGGAAGCTCCCCGCACGCAGCAGCAAGGGCGAAGTTTAACATGGATCCAGCAGCTTCAGGAACCCCCGGGATCTCTCCCAGTGATGGCTGGATGCTTTCATGCAGCAATAAGTCCTTAGCGGCATAGGAAAGCCAAAAGGGAAGATGGGGAGGGGGAGAGAAGCTAGAATAGACTAAAGAGGCTGGAGAACTGCCCTGTCCTTTCTCACTCTTTGACATGCAAATGGCATTTCCCTTTCAAGGAGCAATGAAAACTCTACATCTTGGCAGGGCTTGGAGAGACCAGGCTAAGTCAGATCCATGGAATAACTGCGCCCTGCAGCCAGCCTGAAGTTGTACCCTACAGCGTATCGCATACTCCTACCTTTGTCCCCAGCAACCCCCATTTTCAAACCAGTCAGCACTGGGGTTTCTTTGCAAGCAAAGGAGTTGCAAATAGGTTGCTGAAAGAGGTGGATGCCAAGGGAGAAAGGTTAAACAGACGTTGCACTCTGAGGTGGGGGGGGGGGGGGGAAAGAAGGATCCAATTCAGCTTTGCAGCTTCTAAAACAGCCTCATTAGATCCTGAGTGAAGCGTGCGCAGCAGTTTTGGCAAGGAGAAACAAAAGACCTGAAGGGAGCGAGAGAAAGGATGAATGAACAAAAGACAGGAAAGCTGCACATGCTTTCAGTCCCTCAGGTTCACTTGTCTCTTTGTAATGCCCGAACACTTCTCTTCATGAGGCACCTTTGGGAAAGGTAGGAAACGGGGGCTGGGAGATTTACCGCTACCGGGTTCCTCGCTGGATCCTATTAAGTGAAAAGAATGGGACTAAGGAGAAATTCCCAAGGCGAGAAAAAATCCATCATTGATTGACAGGCCCCTGGGGGGGCTGAAGCGGAGATGTTGAGCTGAATTCAATTACAGACCTGGCCAGGAGGAGGCAGGAAGATGTGGCTTCTTTCACTGTGTCAATTAAAGAGGCAACCTGGGAGCCATAGACTTCTCCACACAGCCTCTGCCCCATGAGTCAAAACATGCTTCCATCCGGCACTGCCTGATGGCTCCGTGGCGCCCACTGGGAACATATGGGCTCATGGGCAGCGCAGGGATGCCAGAAGGCATCTTTGCAGGCTGGGCACTCGACAAAAGCAAGGTTTGTGCCCTCTGCAGAGATTGCTGTTCTCTGCAGGAAGGTGGCATCACTAACAGTAATTAACTTGCAGCCTCTGGCCTTTTCCTTTGTGGCACCTGAGCAGAGCCAAGTGCACCGCCTAGCTGCATTACTGAGCTTACTCACCCCATTTGGGTATATAACTTCTTGTGTCCTTGTTTAGCATTTCTCTTAGGGAACAAAGCAACAGCTGCCCACACTCCCCTCTGGCCCTGTGAAGAGACACAAGGTGCAGAAGCTTTCCAAAAGGTATCTAGGCACTAAAAGCATAGCAGCAAGTCACACACACCCCTTCCTGGCTGATGGAAGCAGGTACAGTTCCACTCATACCAGCTGGGTGCTGCCCTGCTTGCATCAGGGACTGGGAGCTGGAGAGTGCAAGAGCAAAAAGCAGATGCCAGGGAATATCACATCCTTTCCCCTTCACTGTCCTCCACCTTAGGCCAGGTTTGGGTCTCCCCAGTTTTCAGTCTTCCATCATTTCTCTTGCAAGACCATCACACAGTTTAAGAGCTCCTAGACATGCAAAGCTGTCCTGCTTAATCTACTTACCTTCTCTCTTCCTCCTGTGCCTTGATCTTGTCCCTACAGCTCATCTTTAGCATTAGAACAGGCACTGATAGAAGGCAGAAAACCAACAGCAATCTGCGCCTCTAACACAATGCACATGGATGCACCCAGGAATGGGCTTTGAGAATTTCCTAGGTGATGTCTTAAATGCAAAGCAGCGTACGTATGCCAGGGGAAATAAAGAGGAGAAACCATGGAAAAGGATGAACAGGAGCAAGGAAGTTCCATGCTCAGCCAGGCAGGGCTCTGAGAGCATGGCCCAGAGAGAAGACAGGGTCAGACGCATCCGTGCTGGGCACTAACAAAGCAGGGCAGAGCTGAGAATGGCCACAGCCTCTGCTTCCGATTCCTGCAGGAATGTGTCCTTTCTTTGTAGGACCAGAGCACTTCAAAGGAGCCTCCACTCCATTGCCACTTTCTTCTCTACCTGGGATAACCTGCAAGTCCTCCCATTCTCAGCTAACGGGTCTCATCAAAGGGATAACAATACTATGTTCCTACTGACACCATTTTACACTTTCAAAAGGATCTCTCTTTCTCCTTCCTTGAATCCCTTGAAGGATTCCCCTTCAAGAGCTGAAAACATCCTTTCTTCTGCTAGTTCCTGCTGCTTTCCTTCCCCTTTGAAACCACTTTTTAATGAACAGTCTCCATCACAGCACATGCACCTTGTTTCTGACCATCCTGCATCCATTGTGCCTGACCAGGTCATAGGACACCATGGGCTGGTTCAAAGCCTTCCTGGCATCCTCACACACTCCCTCCAACAAAAAGAGCAGGGAAATGGATGCCAGAAAGAGCTGATCCCCCTCTGCCAGCACAGCCCAGAATGCAGGACTCATAACTATAAGAAGGTTATGAGCTGATCCTGAGCTCCCCGTGTACTTACAAGGAGCACCATAAAAGCAGCAAGAACAAAGAGATCCTATACAAGTACTTATATATATAGCTCTTGAGTGCTCCTTTCTTGTTGGTGCTAAAGTGGCATTGCTGGAACCTGAGGAAATGGATCCTCAAGAGACAGGCTAATTGATGGAATTATTCATGGCCAGTTAATGGACAACTGCTAAAGTGGTGGAAGAGGCTGAATAGAGGGGATGTGCTGCTGGAAGAACTTCTCTAAGGCCTTCAAAGGGAGAAAGAAGCCAAGAGCAAAGGTCTGTGCAGTGTCACTAGCAGGAGGAATTTCTCTTTCTCATGTTCTTGGCTTATTTACAAAGATCCACAAAAATCCCGTAATGAATGGATGAGCCATGCTTCATTCCCAGCCCCAGAGCACAGCCCCTGTGATTTTAGGCTCATTCTTGAATCACTTTTCTATCCCATAAAGCATCTCCGTGCTTCTAGACACTTCCAGCATCTCTTCCCCTTCTTTCCCTGCCTTTCTCAGCTTCCTTGGAGCTCAGAGGGTATGGGGATGTCCTGAAAGTGAAAGAGAAGGCAGCCCCTACTTGAGATGGTAAGAAATGCTCTCCTGCCCCAATCAATAGGCTCATTCTGTGGAGAGGCTCTGGAGCAGAGCAGGCACCACGTGTTCAGGAGAGCAGCCAGCAGGAATGAAAGGAGGGGAGAGAAGGAAGAGGCACATGCTGTACCCACTGACTAAACCCTGAGGCTTTGCTTGCTTGGTCTCTTCAGCCCATAGAAAAGTCAAATGAACCTTTTAGCTGGGAGCCTGAAGGGGAATGGAGAGGGCTGGGATAAGCACTGCAGGGTGGGCCATCACCTCCAGCAGCTCCCCTTCTTGTGGGGCTCAGGGATGCTATTTCAAGTCCTTTGGTCTTACAGGAAGGTCTTACATTAATACCTTGGTCTGGAGCTTCTTCTCCTGCAAGTTTCTCCTAGGAGCAATTCAGTAAGGCCATAAAAAGGTGGCCAAAAGTCAGACATCCCAAAAGGCTGCAGAGAAGGCTGAACTACTGAAGGGCTCAGCTTGAAGCTGAGCAGGGACTGAGGACTGCAAGAGGAAGGCAGCATCACCGCCTCCTTTCCTCCCTGCTGAGATGTAAGGCAGAACCAAAGGGCTGCTCAAGATAAGGAGCATTTCAGAGAGCACAAACACTCCCAAACCCATCCCTCCAGCTTAGGAACAACCATGGCAGCAGCTGAAGCAGCAGTTTTCCCTGTTGGGAGAAAGGGAAAAAGCGAGGAACGCTTAGCAGGGAGGTGCAAAGGGAAATCCTATTTTCCAAGGGCCCAGTCAGTCCTGCTTGTACCAAGTGACAGACCTGACAGGAGCATTCAGTGACAGAACACAAACAACGTCTGGCGGGTACAGAACACCAGCAGGGACTCGGCGATGGCTGCCCCAGAGGGTATTTGGATGCTGAGAGACAGTTCCCAGGTAACACATGGGGCTTTTTATTTGAAAACTGCTCCTTTTAGTATTATCTTTCCTCCCACTGCGAGAGGCAAAGAGAAAAGAGACAGGGAGAGGGAGAGTGGTTTGACAAGCTGCAAACTTTCTATGGGGGGAAAAGATGAGTAAGTGGGGGGGGAAAGAAATGAATAAGGGGTGTAGGGGGGGGGAAAGAATAAAAGGACAAGTCACTTCGTAAAGAAGGAAAAACCAAGTCAAAAGGCTCAGAGCTGAGTCAGGGTGTTACAGGGCTTGTGCCTTTTGGAAATCAGGAATCCAAAGGACTCCACGTGTGTGTATGAAGTTATCGACTGCCTGTATTGCATCCACTTATCCCCCATTGAGCAGCAGGCTCCAGCTTGATCCCAAACAGCAAGGAATACGAGTTACTTTGCCCAGCGTTTCTGGAAAGGTTTCCATCTCCAAGGAATCCAAAGTGCTTCAGCATTCACCTATGGGGAATGCAGGACTGATATCCAGGTGCTTCTGAGGTGCAGGCTGGCAGTGGGACAGGCTGCTGTGTACAGCAGTGATGGGAGGGAAAGCCTTGTGCTCCTGTGACAGCTATAGGATGTCTATTATGCAAGCAGAATGGAAAAGGGTTGGCTTCCAAGGACATGGAATATAATTAGCCTATCTCAGAACTAGCAGCAATTCCACCCCTGCTAAGCTTCTCTCAGTTCAGCCTCAAACAAGACATCTCCCCTCACCGCTCTGCTGACTGCGTCTCCACACACAAGAAGCAGACACTGTTGGAGTCTGGAAGGGACGAGTGGCTGTAGGTCCCCATATAGTTACAGAAGATTTTCAGTGGTGGAGCTGACTTAGAAAGTTTTTCTTCCTTTCTGCCCCCACTTCAGTTTGCCACCCCCTCAGCTGTACTGATGCAACTGCTCGGTGGATCTGTGGGGAAATCAGACTGCAGAAATGATCTATTTCTTCATTATTTTAATCCTTTGTGGTTTTTTCTCTTTGAAGACACATTCACTTACATCACTTCAGCGGAACAGGCTCCTCGCAGGCCCCAGTCTCAGAGCAGCACAAAGTTTGGTGAGGAGGTGGGAAGAAGCTCGCAGGGGTGAGAAGGAAAGCAAAGGCAGCCTCAAGGTCCCTTCTCCAGCTCCCACTGCCCTGTTGGTGGCCTGCTATGGACCCACCGTGATGCATGCATCACCCTGGTGATCCCTGCAGCTCTGCCAAGCCAGATGTGCCTGCGGCTGGCACAGGCAGACACTTACACGCTCTCATTTCAAAGATGCTTTGCTTTGTGTCTCTGGTTTCATGGCCATGCCCCAGCTGACTCCCAGTATGGCAAAGCTGCTTTGTAAAGGATGCCATTGAAACTGCTGCTTCTCATGGAGCTCCCTCCAGGGGAAACTAATTCAAGTGGAAGCGCAGGGTTCCAAGGTCATCCCAGACCTCTAGGGCAGAATTGAGGAGAGAACTTGAAGGAATAGATGAAATCAGAGCATTTAATCCCTACTGTGACAGCAGCTATGGAGGTCCCAGCACCTGCATACTGTATGCCTTACCTGCCTCCTCTCACAACAGAAGCTTCACTTCTGCTACAACACATGGCAGTGGTCCCCAACTACATTGCCTCTGTCCTGCACCACTCTCCACATCCTCCATATCAGAGCTAGGGGTGATTTTGTTTATTGCCTTGAAAATAGCTGGTGTCCCAATGCCAACGACTCAAACAGGGAGCTGTCAAACGTCCCTGTACGCCCCTCTGCACCCTCCAGACAGTGCATCGGAGAGGCATCTTGTTTATGGGCTTGACACCGGGTATGACTTAACCAGCTTTGACAGGGGTGATCCTATTTATAGGAGGAGCTTCTAATGCCTCTCATTCAATGTCATGTTGGGGAAAAGGTGAAAAATGAAACAGAAATGACCCCTGAGTTTCTGCTTTCAGTCATGGAAATTTCAGCTGCTGACCTGGCCAGGATGGGCAGCATTGAGCCACTTTCCTCAAGGTCACCAGAAGTTCACATCACAGTCCAGCTTCACCTCTTGGAACCTCCTTCCCATCTTGGTGGGTGGCAATCCTGATGCGTTTCATGTCCAGACCCCTTGCATTTTGGGGCATCCCAGAAATTCAACCCTGGCTCAGGTTATTCCAGAAGGATGGGCATGTGAGGAGCTCAAAGAGAGGTGTAACTGTCATCGTTATCACTCAGGAGCTGCACAAATGCTTTGCTAAGCACCCCTGAACATAGGTCAAGCAGAGAAACACCAGCCACCTTTATTCCTCCACACACACCAAAGCCTTCAGCAGAGACTGGAAATGAGCCTTTTCCTTTTTCCTGTGGGTTATTCCAGCATTCCAAAGGATGGCTGGCCACCCGTGCTAGCCCTTTGAAAGGCCTATGGTCAACTCCTGCCTCACAGGGCAATATCCAGAGCCCACCAAAGCTGCACTGCTCTGTGATGAGCCGTGCCAGGAGACAAGCACAAGGCATCTTGAGCTCCAGGCGGCTCGGATGAGTCAGAACCAGTCGCCTTTTTCCCTGCGGTGCAATTGTATCAGGCCCTGACAGCATCAGCATTATCACTGCTCCACATCAGAGCTGTCAGTCCTGAAGACAATGGAAGGTGTGTGGAGGGGGAGGAATTGAGCATCTCTGCGCTCAGTTGGCTTCCTAGAATGATGCCAACGTGGCGAGCAAAGAGCTGTTGATTAGCAGCCTGCTGTCGCAAGAGGATTAAGCGAGGACGTCAGTGAGTGTGGCAGCACTGAAAGGGAAAGGCGATGCTTCTTAAGCTCCCTCCACTACTGTCTGGTGAGGAAGAGCTTGACTGATGGTAAGGAGAGCTCTGGAGGGCACTGGAAGGTTCAGGTCTACCGGCTCCACTGGGGTCTGCAAAGGATTCAAGTCACCTCCTCCATGCAAACTCATCTGTAACATCTCAACCTCATGTGCTGCTGTGGCAATGACAAGGAGAAGGAAAAGAGCCTTGAAAAGCAAAGTCCGGGGCATTTAGTGAACGAAGAGAAAACCTCAAGTGAATGAGAAGATCAAAACCTGCCAGAGCTGAGTTCTGTGCCAAGGAAGAGGGCGTTTGTGCCTCCTTCAGGCATATCACGGAGTCTCCCCCGGGCTTGCTGGGAAGATCACCCACATGGATTCTCAAGCCGCCCCTCGTGTGCATTGTCCCGTGCCTCTCCCTCGCGCTCGGGGGTAGCTTCCTGTGAACACCCACGGAGTGATTTGTTCTCTTCCCTGCACATCCGTGATGAGATGCCGATGGAAAAGCTGACAGCAGCTGGTGGGCAATGCTTGGGGTCTCTTTGCCCGCCAGCTCTGCCTTGTCTCACTGCTTTTCAGCACCTACCTGTTGTCCCCATCTTGCACTTACACAGTGAGGTCTCTCCAGCACAGAAATCAGCTTTCTATGCTATTTGTAAGGCACAGGACACAGGGAGTTTGTTGCCATCTAGATTCTATGTTAATCCTCCTAAAACCAGAGGTAGGGAAAAGTGTTGTGTTGTTTATTTTTGAGATACAGAAGTTAGGTTCAAGATAGGGTAAGTGATTTGATAAAGGTCTCAGGAAACCTGTAAGCGTTCGCAGAATAGGGATCGTTTCTCCTGGATCTCAAAACAATACCTGAAACTCCAGAAGGGACTCAGAGCAAGTCTGTTCCTCTAAAGTCCTGAGGCATTGTGTGAAATGAATTGGCTTGGTCTGTACGGGGCTAGGGGCAAAGGGTTTCTAAATGGAGATGGTACAACATGGATGAGAGAAGATACCTGCAGGCTGGAAAGCTTAATCAGAAATGCAAGTTGCTGAATGGATCACAGTCATTTTGGCACTTTTTGCTGCAAAATAGCAATAAAATGGCTGTTGTTTTACCGTCCCATGCAACCTGCTCTGCCTATGCTCCAGATATACCCAGGCACTGTGTCACTATGTTCCTGTGAGCTGCTGCAGGGGCAGAAGCCGCCAGTTGTCCTAGGCCCTTGTATGATCCCAGACTGGGACTTGCCATCCAGCCTCCACAGTGTTAAATGCCCTGTGGTGGCTGTGAGTGACATTTTGTCTCCACAGTCTTCCTCTGGAAGTGACACATGGGGGAAAGGACACATTCAGCACCAGGAAAAAAGCAACAAAACAAGCAGAAAGGGAGGAAGCTTAAAAATTCATCAGAGCTCAAAGTGCTGTCAACTTTCTCCTCTTCCCTTCCTATGTGGCCACGGAGCCGTCACCAGAGATTAAAACTGATCAACTGATCGGGCCAGGGCAGGGAAGATGTGATGATAATAACACAGTTTTCCAGTAACTGGCACAGGGGAAGAAAAATCCTAGCAGCCAGCATCCTGTGCAGGGAACACGTACCTTATTTCCACCATGTGCTGTGCTGGGACCAGGCTAGCTGAGTCATAGAGTCATAGGATCACAGAATGGTTTGGGTTGGAAGGGACCTTCAAAGGTCATCTAGTCCAATTCCTCTGCAATGAGCAGGGATGTAAGCTCTCAGCAGAGGACAGTGAGAACACAGGTTTGACTCCCTTAGGACCATTCAAGGCCAACCCTGACCAGCTTTAGACTCTCCTTGAAGCCAATTTACAGATCTCTTCCTCCACCCCCTTTCCTCTATAGCTCATTCCTGTTCTCTTGCTATGAAAACTTTGGTTGTGTTCTCCTTTTTCTGGCTGAGTCTTTCCACGGCAGTTAGCTGCCATGGTGATAGAAGTTACAGAAATTAGTAAGAAGAAGAGTCATAATTAACAATTGACTGACAGCCCCATCTGACCTGAGACAGTAGCTGAAAGCTGCCTCCTACTTCAATCTGCTTGCCACAAAACAGCCAGGAACATGCATATTTGCTAGCCAAGGTGGTTTGGCTATTTGGCTCCATTCCTACAGTGGCTGTCCTCAGCTGATTTGGTGTTCGAAGCATCAGTAAGGATGTGTCACCATTGCCCTCTTCTGGATCAGCAACCAAGTCTGCTCCAAAGCTTGGGAGATGTCACCGTCTAGTGATGGCAACGCGTGGTGACTCCAAGGGGAACGTTTCATAGGCGACCACTGGTACCTCATGCAGGTGCTTTGCACTTTTGCCTTCAGAGACCTTCAAGCTCTTCTGCATTTCTCCTTCCAGCATGGTGACCACATTGCAGTGCAGGTTTACAGCAGATAAATGGATCCAAACAGATGGAGAAAGTAGAAGAACTTTACTGCTAAACATATGGCTAATTCAAGGTCTTTGTCAGCGTGTACCACTGATAACTAAAAGGTTGGTGGTTCCAAACCTCCTGGAAACAGGGGGATTTCGGGTCCAAGTAAAAGGAGATGTGTGGCTAACCTGAGGAACTCTTTGCCACAAGATGATGAGGAGGCTAAAACTGTATATGAATGTCAGGGGAACCTGGAAAAGTTTGTGGAAGAGAAATCCACCGAGGGTTACTAATTATATAGAACTTCCAACCATTTATATAAGTTATATTTCCAAATGAAATACATATTTATGAAAGAAAAGTCTCCCCAGTCCTGCCTAGACACCCTCTTCAGGGCTATATATATAAGCCAGGATACTGAATCAGCCCTTTGCTGACCCAGTATAAGCACACTTCTGTTGTTATGAATATGGAAAAGCACACATCTAATCAGGGGTCAGGTCCTCAGCTTCTGCCTCAAGGTTTTATTCAGCTTGAGGCAGGCGGGGACTCAGTAATTGCTTAGCGACACACTTGGGGCCTGGCCCACCATCAAGCTCTTGAGATCTGGTGTTTTTGTAATGCACAAAATTATGCAGAAGCTGCACTGTTTTATATGGGAAGAAAATTAGCTAGACTCAACGAAGCACATTACTTACGGACTGAGCAAGGCAATTTTTCACACTCAGCTGGAAAGTATTTCTCCACTTGTCTTGTCTGCTGGCGTACGTGCAATATGGAACCACGGAGCACCAAACCTGACTGACACTGGAAATTATGGGGCTGCTGTCAGCATCCAAGGACTGAAAATAGGCAGCAAATGGGAAACTGGTGAGGAGTTTCAGCAGTTTGACCCAGCTCCGTAACAGACTTTGGAGTCAAGAGCAGGTTGATGGCAGCTCTTAATCCCTTCTAGCACAACCCAGCCTTGCTCTGGGAACAAAGCTCTGCCTATGTTCCCTGCTGTTGGAATAATGTATCTCCTAGAAAGGGGAAAAAATGGAAGTGGGTATCTCCCCTTCCATGCAGCATGGGGGAAAGGAAAGATGGGGGAAACGATGAGCCCCTAGCAGCAGGGGAGACTTAGGGAGAATGATGGGTGGGAGAGGCAGTGAATGTCTGGCACATAGAAGAACAGTGGATCCTGAGTGAAAGACATGGAGTGCCTGGTACATGGAAGGAGAACAGTGAATCCTGAATGAACGAGGATGAGTGGGGACATAGTAGGAGGGCACACATATCCCTGAGCCAAGGATATAGGAGAAAGGATATAACCAGACCTCTTGATTCAAGGGATGGATTACAGGGGTGTAGGGTGTCTCTGATGTTGATCTGTCAGTCTGGGACTATCCAGAAAAGTAAGAATGGAAAGCAAAGTACCCCTAGTCCAGTGCAGCCAGCCCAAGCATGAAGCCTTCAGTCTCAGCTGTGGAACAGAAGGGACAAACCCATAGCTGAGGCATCTCACTATCATCTCCAACGGGTCTCTGTCAAATGAAGACCCAGGGACTGTGCTGCAGAGGTCTACAGAAGAACCTGCAAGACGGAGCTGCTGTCATTTGTCAAGGATGATAAATGGGATATAGCTCAAGTAGCACACAATACACACAAAAAAGCCTCTTTAGGTTCTGGATGATAGAGTGCCTGGCAGATAGATCAGGGACTAAAAGTCAAGATTCCTGACCCCTGTTTAAACTCTGGCACATGCAAATTTCCATGGGACAAAAGACACACTCTGTTCCATTCTCTGCTTTCCAGTGTGTGTAAGCCATCGCCTGTCCTAGCAAAACAACATTCTCCATTCATGTTTGGGGAGCTCTTGGATAGCAGAAGCTGTGCAAGTGCAGCACGTTACCTCTCCAGCACCCTGCAAGAGCACATCAGCTACATTTAACCTCCCCTTGAATCCAGTGGCAGGCCACAGCGATTGGCGGGTCTCGCATGTGTGTGACTGTGAGTCACCCAGTATTACTGATCTTCAGCTGAATCTATTGTTGTAAGTGACTTGGAGCTGCCTACAGACGATCCTTCAGCATACGGAACAATGGAGAAGCTGCACATCTGAAGAAAGCCTCCTCTGCATGGCAACCTATTGCCATCGTAACCAGCATAAACAAGAGCAATTAAGACAATTTCAGAGCATCACCTCCTCCCTCTGGGGTCTTAATGAGAGCACGCTCAGAAGGGGGCTGGAGCACAAGCAAGGAAAGGCTGGGAGATAACTTGTGTGGGAAAAGAAGGGTAGGAGAGTTTCAGATTCGGGGGATTGCTTCCTCTCTACCCCATAGCATAATGCAAAGGGCAAGTAGGGGGAGAGATACAAAAGGCTCAGAGAAGCAGAGCTTTTTTGCTTGTTTAACCTTCAATTCAGCTGTCAGGACCCTGCAGAAGTGTTTGCTGACATACCCAGGTAACTGGAAGCAGTACCATGGGTGACATGGGCATCACTCAGAAGTATAACAGGGCTCAGACCCACAGCTCTCAGTAGAAAACAGGGTTGGACTGGACTGATGGCCTTGTAGAAGCAAGATGTTAAGGAAGAAGCTCTTCTGAAGATGATGATTATCTGTTCCAGAAGATAAAGGCAAGCCTCAATACACTGCTGTTGGATCAGTATATAGGTTGTTTACACATGCTCCTTAAAGCTTTGCTATATGTTAGTGATCTACAAGCATTCAGATGACTGAAAAGCTGTTTGTGGGTGGCTATGCAGTGAGGAGAGAAGGAAAATTGGGAAGCTCTTGTATGAGTAAACTGCCAGGAGATGAGAGCTTACACATTAGAGGGACTGACCTGTATAAATGCTCCAGGGAAGGAAGGGAGACAACTCCTATCAGCTTGCTGATGATAGCTCTTCTGGCAATCCGTCCCTTTGCAATGGAAAAGAAATGGATGGGGCTAGAGAGCAGAGCTTTTGTTAAGGTTTTCATATGATCTAATATTGCAGGAACTATATGATTTTCAACTGTCTCTTCTCAGATTTAAGGCAGAAGTTAGAAACTAGGTTCCTACATTGTCACAGTGTATAAATAGCCCCGAAGGAGGCATAACAGGAGCTCACTGAGGTTTTACCCAGTACAGCAAATGATGTACCATGGACTCAAATAGTTTTATAAAGAAGCCATAGGATTTTATCTAGCTCCTCTTGCAACAAGCTCATCAGCTTCTGTGTAACGTATGTGTAATGACAGCTATCCATGCTTCAGGTGGATCACAAAACTCAACCGAGAGTCAAAATGGTTCTTTCCATTCTCTGAAGAGACAATCTTTCCCTTCCAACTTGAAATTTGCCATCACAGATCTGATTGTCTGCTTAAAAAAAAAAGGAAGAAGTGGCACATTAACTTGCAGAGAGAAGAGAGGAGCTAAATCTGAGACCTCTTATCTGAATCTTCTCGGTGCCTAAGTGCTGGATAATTGGAATTGCTCTCTGAGCCATAAATGCTGTTTTGCTGAGATGTTCCTAACCTCATGTAGTCGTCTCCTTTCTGCTTTTCTAGCAAAGCAAAACCCTGGTTCTAGGAACTCAGAACATACATAAAATCTGACCTTTGAACGGAGAGACATCCTACAGAAACAGCAGGAGATTTGTGCTTTGCAAAATGAGAAACACTTTCTGGAGTCAGGAGCTGTTCAGAAGCAAAGCATCACTCAGCCAAGCCATATGGACCTACTTTCCCTTAGCTAAGACGCTCAACAACCATAGTTCAAACCCTCCCAGCCAAAGGGCTCCCTATCATCAGGCAGGTCTTTAGGAGTGATGTGTGAAACAGTCATGTTATTGTTAATAGCAGGAAACTGAGGCTACCTGCTGTGGTCCTCCTCATCTTGTGCTGGTTCTGCATGCTTCAGATTGGATCTGCAGTCCACCTGCTAAAACCTATATGAGTGCATAAAGAGGAATAACCATTAGCAATTGCTGATATTCAAGACAAGACAGCTTTCCCCATGGGTGTCTGATTTAGGCACTGCCTGGAGGGGAACGAGTGAGGATTCAGCAGTTCTGAACATCAGCTTACATATTTAGGAACCTCATATCCAATGCCTTGTAAATAATAGCAAAAAGGTCGTTTGGCAGAGCAAAATGAGGAGATGTGAACAGCTGAATCTGTTCTTTACCACTGAGTCACCAAGGGACATGGAGCGAGTCACCTTATTTCTCCATGATTCAAATAGTCCCTCGTAAAATGAGGCCAACAGAAAAGCAGGTACAGCACTTTCTGTAGCGGCCTGGTTTGTACCTGGGTCACGCAGGAGTTTTCAGTGCAGCAGAAAGTCCTGCAGGGAGACATCAGTGTTTGCTAACCCATGCTTTATAACGCTCTGACATCTGGAGGGGCAGAGCAGGATCATTATTGGCCACCATTCCCCTTATTAAGAGGAAATTAAAAATAGGAAGCGGTTATAATCATCATTTTGGACACCATTCCAGTGGCACCATTCTCAGCATGCTGTTGGGATTATAATGTAATAGCAAAGTGAATGTCAACCTACGATTCCTTTTTTCACTGCAGCGCAAGTGTGAGCGAATATCTCCTGCTCCCTCCTTCCCTGGCATCCACTTCCCAATATGGCTATCTCCCTCTTTCTGAGGCCCATTGTAACACTAACAAAGGCAGCCAAGTGGTATTGTTAACATCCAAATGATGGAAGGGGACATGGAAAAACAACCCAACAGCATCTCTAGAGATGAAAACAATCAGCTTGCACCATTCCAGCGGGGAAGAGAAGAATTCCCCAGATAAAGGTTTATCAGTGTTGCTGTCTCTTGCTCTAAGCCAACGTACTGCTGCCCATTCTGAGCTCACTGGTTTTGCTCCACACAAGGAAGAGCCTTTGGAAACCGCTAACCTTTTCCTGCATGGAAAACCAAAGGAACACACTTTGTTTGGGAAAGGCTTGCGCTGCTGATCATAATAAGCCGCCATTGACGTGACAAACCTTGTTATTGACCTGGAGCCAAATCTTGAGGTCCTTGCCTGAAGGATGAGAAAGATTTGACCCCAGGACTGTTATTAGCCTTGACATCAGCGGCTCCTGACATGGGATAGTTTTCCAGTGAACTTGCTTGAGAATGTTTAGAAATGTCAAGTGCCCGAGCCACGAGGACACGAGAACGAGAAGGTGTCAGGTTCACCCAATTGAATGGGAGAATTCCAGCCCTCCCCCTGCTCCCGCTGGCCACGGCAGTGCTGCTGACAATGTATGTGAGCGTTACGCTGCGTTATCAGACCCCTTCTCAGCCCAGGCATCTTTTGTCAGCACAGCCCATGCGGGAGATCCCTGCTGAGTGAGGGCAATGGGAATCCTGCACAGAGATCCACAACAGCACTTTTTCAGCAGTGATTGTATTGTAATGGATGGAGCTTGCAGCAAATGTGTTCAAAAGGAGGATGGATGCTGTGTTGGGAGGACAGGAGTCTGTCTACAGGTTCTGGTTGTGGTGCAGTAGTATTTTGCCAAAGGATACCTGGCATCATAGCACACTAACTGACAGCTTTGAGGATAGGGAAGGAGAAGGGCAAAGGAGACTAAAGCAGTCTACTTCTACTGAAGAAGTACTACAAGTAGCTGTAGGCATAGTGATCCCCATACGTTTAATCCTACTTCATAGAGGCAAGACTTAAGTGCTTCATCTCTAGCAGAGGAAAAGCTGTGTGTGAGTTCAAATCTCTGGTCAAACTCCTTCTCCATGCTGGGAACAGCAATAGCACCCTCGCTAACACTTGCAGAACAGCTCACCATGGTTCAAACCAAACTTCTCAACAACCTTTTCCATTCTGCATTGTCTTCACTATGTTCAGTGCTGCCAGCTTTACTTGGGAACGTACCCACACCTGAATTACACAGTAAATCTTACTCCTGTGCTCATAAACTCAAGCCACCCTTCTGGCTGCTGACACCAGTCAAGGTCTAACAGGATCTACCAAGCCTCCAAAAGACTTATACCATGAAGATGCCATTCTCGAGTTATACTCACATTGTTTCATGCAGCTAAAATCAGTTCCATTAACAATAATGATAAGGGGTCATAAATCACATTGATCGTATCCACCCATCTATCTTGTCATCTCTCCAAGATTTCCATAATCCTTGAGAGCCCCACTTGTTAGTGTGCTGCAGGAACTCATCCAAAATGCTTTAAGATCCCTACATTTATGATGGAGGATTCACCTTCCCTTCCATTAGGGAAAACAAAAGCTTGAAATTCAAGGGGAGGGCTGAAATCTACCCGGCTGATTGGCTGGAAGATGCCTCCTCACCCACACATCCTGCTCAGAAACATCCCCAAATACTTTTGAGCAAGCTGAAAACAATTGTGTTGGAGGGGCTGCTAATACCCTATCGGTTTCACATTCTTAGGAGAGCTCCCAGCCCACCGATCCGCTGTCCTATATCAGGCAACGAGCCTTCAGCTGGAAACTTTACCCTGGCTCTACCTATTGTCCAATGTTTTCCTTCCTGCCAGATGATTGGAATTGCACCAGTTGTTAATTTTACACCTGCTGTTTGTGAATATCCCTGGGTGACCTTTCCGACAACAGCGAGCACGAGGGGATTTCTTGGTGGAGATGCACATACACGCATGCAGGAGCACATAGAAAGGGAACAGGAAGGGGCCTCCTGATGAATGATGAGGGATTAAAATAGCTCCTGCTGGGGCCATAGTGGGATATTGGAGAGCAGGAACGATGAAGCGGATGTTTAAAACAGAGGGAAGTGTCGACCTAAGCACAGAGGGCAAAATAGTGTTATCGGATCCCTTCCTCTTTCCAGCTCTCTCCTTGTGCCCACTTGGCTGAGCAATGCCACCCCCAGAGCTTCTTACAGAAGAAGAATGTCTGTCTCTGAGATGCTGAAGGCAAGGTTTGGAATGTCTGAAAACCTTTTCTTTTGGGAATCTGAAAGGAATATCTGCCCTATGGCTCCATCATCTCTTCCTTACCTTGCTGCAACTGACCTTAATGGCATCTCAGGAAGGTATTAATCACCCCAAGAGGGATGTGCCGGTACAGCGTGAACAGGAAAAGCCATTGGCTCTGCAGCCCTGAATTCTAGCTGGTCAGAGGAAGTCACAGGTGCTCAGATATCACTGTGACCAGCTTTAATACTCAGATTAGGTTAAACAGATCTCACCCACATTAGAACTGCTGCATTAAGAGCACTCTGGTTATTAAAAATTATTTATGGGGATGGATGAGAAGAGAAACTGGCCATGGGTTGTAGCCAGGTCACCTCGTCATTTCCTACAGCAAGCTGGTACTTGGCTGGGGAAAGCAGAGCTAGAATACAAACAGGAGCAGGAGATGGCACATTTCCCTCTGAGGGAATACTAAATATTGGATAAACATCTCAACACAGTGGTGGATGTCTTCTGAGTGGTAGCAGATGCCTGGGGACAGGCAAGCCTGACCCTGGCAGAGCAGAAATCACTGATGTGCAGATCAACATAATTCTGTGTGTACGGTGCTCAGTTACAGGCCTCCATCCTTCCTGGTACAGCAGTGATCAGTGTGCCAAGCAATCTCTCTCCCAGCCATCTCAGCTCAGCATAATACACCCTTTCACCAGAGAATGGCTCAGGAACCGATTCTGCTCAGAGATGATGGGGCAAATCTTTCTGGTTGCACGGCTCCTCTGTTCTCTAACCTGGCCAAGCACAGCTCAGACAGAAAAAGCCTTCTCAGATCTGAACCCCAGGTCCAAACCAAGCTGGAAGAACTGGGAGCAACAGCCCCCAGATCCTCTCTCTTGTCACTCCAGGATGAGGGGGCCTCATGCTGGTTTAGATGCCACCTTGCAAGTGAGGTACACACACATCAAAACCAATGATCAGCCCGGCTGAAAGCTGGCCACTTCCCAAGCTGAGGAACAACGTTGTGACAATTCTCACTGTAGTTTTAACCCCAGAAGGCATTGCTCGCATCTTCTCCTGATCGAGCGCTGAAGACAGGACTGTTCCTGCAGAAAGCCTGTGAATAATCTCAACAGAGAGAAGATGTCAAAGGAAAGCATGTCCCTGACTAATCACTTTGCAACGGCGTTCTTGTGATTCCTTCTTCTGAGACTTTCAGGCCCTGCAAGTGCTCTTGGCCAGAAACTCATTCAAATGCATGGCCAGCTGCACACAGGATGATGCACCGTGGGCAGCATTGGAATGGGGCTGTGTCACAGACGTCCAAACCTGGAGACCAGGGGAACAATAGTTGTTATTCACCCCTAAAACTGATCCCCCAGCCAAGTGAAAGGCGAGACTGAAGATCGGGGATGGCAGATGAGCTTCTCTCTGCAGCCTCATCAATATGCTAACAGCCATCTGCATCTCTGGAGTCAGTTCTGTCCTTGGCCAACTCAGTTTAGAAAAGGTCTTGTTTTTCTTGGGCTGGTTTTATTTACAGCTGCTTGACCGAGGCAGAGAGTTCACCAGCAGCTGAATGCAACCCAGGCTCTCCCCAGTGTGAGCTCTCCAGTGAAACATCTGGTTAAAAGGCAAGGTCAAACAGGCCTGAAATGGGAGAGGGCCACAGACTCTTTCCATAGATATGCAGCCAGCTGGGAAAAGCACAGGCTTTTCTGGGTATGTTTGAGTGTTTGGCTGGGAAAAGAAAGAAAGAAGAAGAGAGAAAGAAACAGATACAGCAAAAAAAGGCAGGGATTGAGAGGCTGCCTCTTACCGGTTCAAAATCAAGACCACCCTCGTTGCCACAGGAATTGCTGTCTTATTTAGCAGGAATTCTAGTTGTTCCCAAATAGAGAGAAGGTCTCTTCAAGTCCCTCATTTATGCATATTTATCGGCATATATAGATATATATATATGAATTTATTCCCCACTATTCTGTAATTAACTCAGATACTCATCTCAGGCAGAAGACTTTCTTCCCACTCTGTCCTATCTCTTATTTACCTCTCACAACTGCACTAGAGCTGGAAGGATAGAGACCTGACCTGCAGCACACTGCAAACCTTGATCTCACCATTGCCTTAGGACAAGGACCACCCAGTTGCTCTGTGCTTGTACAGCACCTTGCACTGCTGCTGCCCAAGTCGATGTCTGGTTGCAATAACGACACAAATAACAACATTGTTTGTGAACAAGGGCTGCTGAGAATCAAATAAGCCATTCAGGAGCCTAAAGAATGAATCCTTCCACACAGCCCCAGGGAATGTTAGCAGTAATCTAACATTTAGGTTTTCCTTGTCTTTACAAAAAGCCTTGTTCCTCAGAATAAGAAAGTCCCATGTGAACTAAGTGACCAGCCAAGCACACAGAACACCTACCGAGAGAGAGCTTATCATGGAGACACAATGGGAACTGTTTGGTGAACTGGGATTGCTTCATAGACAACAGAAAACAGCAGAAAAGACTAGATTCACATTGCAGCGATTCTACAGCACAAGCTGAGCATCTGTAGCAACACTAATCCTTAGTAATGATGTTCAAAGAGAAACAAGTGAAGAATAGTTGTCTGAGCATGGGACCAAGCACTTTCTGAGCTCTGATGCTTCCTCCTTTAGGGACCTTCACTAAGTCTCTCAACCTTTTTGTGTTTGAGCATCCTCCTCTGAAAGGATAAGGACAATAGCAGCCATTCACCTACTTCTACTGGGTAATGAATGATTCAGATACTCTCATCGACCTCTTCAAGTCCTACACACAATATCTGATGTGTCATGCAGCAGTTCACATCAGCCAGAAAGCTATCATCTCTTAATGGGACTGAGTTTCAGGGGTGATGGACAGGAAAGACCTGGCCTCTGAAACTTTTTCCTCTGGCATCTCTGTCCGAGCTGGTTTGGAGAAGGATCCACTTTCCTGTGGGGGGAAGTACAGTGGGAGAGGGTACAGCTTGTGCTGAGTGTGTGAGTGCCATTGCATCAGCTCATGCTGGAATCCAGACATCAGGGACAGAAGCATCTTTTGAGGCACAGCACATCAGTGCTGCCTTCATGCACCAGAAATAAAGGACTCCAAATCCAAACCTGGAAGCAAACCAAAACTACCAGAAGACCGTCGTACTTCTCATGTACATAATCTGATTCCTAATTCGCATGCATCGCTCGTGCATCTTAATCCCCGCTTTCCAGAGGATGCTGTCCCATCCCTGATCCTATCATCAGATGGACCACATCTGCCCAAATGAAAGCCACAGTTTCACTCTACTCGGATTTTTCCCACCAAATTACTGGATGCAGCCATTACCCAGGTCCCTGCCTTGGGCAGTCCTTGGTCTTAATGCAGAGATTTTCTTTCACAAGCCTGTCACTTGTCCCTTTCAGTCACTCTTTAGGCTGCCTGGACATGAGCAAGCTCCGATCTGGAGTCACTGTGCTCCCAGAAGCACAATCTGCACTTCCAAGCACTGGCTAGTGTTTGCCTGCCTTGGAGCACAGATCCTGCGCAAAACCCCACACAGACTAGCCAGTTATTCATCATAGCCTGTAAAGGGCACATCTGGATTGGGACTTAGACATGTTTGGGAGTGCAAATGCAGGCCACTGTTCACCGGAACACAAACCTCACCTTCCAAAACTCCTTTGCAATCCTATTAAAAGCCGACCATAGAACTCTGCAACTTTCTGTACCCCTCATTCTGTAGGTAGTATCCAGTGAAATGAGATGTTTGCTTTGACCCTCTGGTATCTGTAGATAGTATTGGAGGGATAAATTCAACCTGGTGCTATGCTTTTCCCAGGAAGTCTGGGGGACAACCCAAACCTCATTCCTTCCCCTAAATAACAAACAACAACCAGCAGACAGTCTCACCCCTACGCCTGAATTAGTGACTCCTAAAATGGAACCGGTGTTAGGAAAAGGTATATTTCCAGGCTCTCAGACTTAGATTTGCTAGGACAAACTGAATAGCTTGCAGGTAGGTAAACCTGATTTAGAGCGCCAAGTATGCACATGCTGGAACTCATTCTAGAAACTGGGTTTGAGAAGCAACATGGTAAAATGTTTTGTCATAACATAAAGGGTCAAATAGTTCCCTGCTGCCTCGATGTATTTACCTCCTGATAGGTGCATTCAGGTCATTTCCATCCTTTACTAGGCAAAAGGGCTTCTTTGCTTGTTGAAGTTGTACCGAAGTGTCCAGTGAAGTTTGTCAAGGCGTCCCCTCTCTCTGCTGCCAGAAGGGATTGAACCACACTGAGAAACTGTTTGGGATTTAGAAGATTTTTCTTCCTCCTCCTTTAAGCAGCAGAGTTTTGGTTAAATTAGTAAAGCTGTGCACTTCTCTGGCATTCCTTAGCTTTGTTTTTGTTACTTCTAGCCAGCTTGAGACTTCCTTTCCTAGGTAACGTTCACTACTAACCTGCTACTTCAGGCAACAGAGACACTCCACTTGGATCTGGTATTGACTGGGGAGCAGCAATGAACCCATCCATCCCTGCTTCACTGCAAAGAACTCCTGCTGCGCTCTGCTGCTGGGAGGTGATATCCTCCAGCACCACATCCCAGCTGGGGAAAGTCGCTGCCCTGCTCTCCATTGAGGAATCACCATTCCTGAGTGGAGGACAGGGAATCCTGTGGGTACACCTCCATCACCTCCCCATAGCCATGGTTTAGGGGTGCTCACTGAAAGCATCCGCTGTGGCTGAGCAGCTACCCAAGCACTTTGAATGCAAGCTCAGTTGCGCTTGCATGGGCTGGGATCACAGCCTTGGATCACCAACCCTGAGGGCAAAATCCTGAACGAGGGAAATGGTCCTTAAAGCTTGTTCCCTCTCTAGTTATTCACAGCAGGGATAAGTAAGGCCTCATCTATAATCACCTAAAACCATCACATGATTCATGCTCGCACAGCACAACAGCTGAGCACGCTGCAGGATACACAGCAACATACATTGGTGATGCACCATTACACACTTCCCCATTGCAAGCCCCGCTGAAATGCTGCCATCAAATTATTTCAACTTATCAAAGCAGGAAAAAAATAGAATATTAAAGCCCCAGATAACAAATTAATAAGAATAAAAGCATGTAGGTGAGAATTAAGAAGGCATTAACATTCTGATGGCATCTGCTGCCTAAATTAAACTACAGTGAAAAAAAATGAGTTCAGCTGACGCTCAGGATCAGGACAAATAGTTCTCAAATGGAAATTACAGTTTTGAAAATGATGCACCAAAAAAGGATCCAATTTAGGACATTTCTGATTTGTGAAGTTCTTTCTCCAGGTGGGGATCTCAGGCTTGACTGGAGGGCTGGCAACATGATTGGCAAGAAGCTGGAGTTGCGCAGTTCCTGCATCCCGCAGCAGGACCAAACTGGTCCATAGCCAGGCTGGGCCAGTGTCTCGTCACCTCTCTGGTCCCTATGGGGCTCTGTTCCCTTCTGGAATCAGCCCATATGGATATGGTGTGTAAAGCGTGGTTCATTCATATAGACACCAACATGGAATAGGAGGAGGAATTACGCCTGGATTTTCAAAGGAGCTCAGTGCTAAATTATGTGGATAACTGCATCCGTAATTTACATGAGCAGTTACTGTGACAACTAATAGTGAACGTCATAAGTAGCCAGTTGAGCATGTAATGACCGGAGTTATATGCACCATCATGTCTCTTTGGCACACCAAATTAGGTGTGCATACACATTTTGCATGCCCTAAAGGATTTCTAGCTCAGCAAAGAGCCTTAATTTCACAACACCAGCCTGATCTCAGTAGCTGAACACAGCACAGACACCTTCTGCTATGCAAAGAGCTGGCACAAACTCCATGGCCGGGGTCAGAATGGATCCTCAGTCAGTTAATTAATTTTTACTGCTCCTTTGTGAACTGTAAATTACCCTTCATTTCCTAGATTTCTGTCCCATTTTTCACCTGCCTTTCTCTAGTGAAGCAGTAAAAAGGGATGAGTGCCAGTAATGGGCTCTCGATGTGATAAAAGCAGTCACGACTCACTCGCACTTTGAACAATGCTCTGCTTATGCCCAGAATACAAAGGCAGTTGGGTCTCAAGAAACTGTCCAGAGATAATGACTTTTCCTGGAGATGGGAGGATAGGAGGAATGTTTTAAAACAAGAGGGACAAGGGGAGTGCCTGCTTTTGCAGGACAAACACGACTCAGTTCCTCCCCTGCAGAGGGTTAAACTCAAGATACATGATCTTCACTTGGAGACCAAGTTCATCAGTATTGCCTGCATAAGTGAAGGGAAACTGCTTACAATGCTGAACTGCTAACAGCCTCCCCTCCTTACTCAGACAGGAAAGAAGAGCCTCTCTCCAGCAAAGAGTGACCTTCAGACCACACACACATGCCAGAGTCTTTAGAGAGCAGCCCCTGAGCAATTGGTGCTGGAGCAAAGATGAGTGGCTTCGTTTCAATACTGCCGTGCCCCTGTTCAAAGACTAAAGCTGCTGATGCTGTTGAATCCAAATAGCAACACCCTGCCAAGGAAAGACCTTATACACCGGTATATAACAAACCTGCCAAGACGTGGTTCTAGTGTATGTTCTTTGCTGATGCCACTGTTATCCAAGCCTGTTACCTTCAGCCACAGGAAGCAGCTGTAGGGAAGAGATCATAACACACCTGAGATGAACTTTGTACAGGCTCTGCTGAAATACAGCTTCAGCATGGTGAGAATACCTTCACCCTTGTGTCAGGACACCAGTATTTGCATTAAATCAGTGAGTAACAAAAGGGTGTTACTGGAATCTTCATGTGGTTGCATCTACTAAATGCCCCTTGAAAGGCCATGGCTTCAAGAACATATGGAAGATTTCCAGGTCCATGCTGTTGGGATGCTGCAGGAATGAGAACGCAGCATTTCTGGGTGCGTTTATGGGGCCTTCAGCGTATTAACTACTTACATTGCAAAACACCACATTCCTCAGCTCTGATGGAGCCTCTTTAATCTGAGCTGCAGATTCCTGAGTTGAAATCCCTGCCAGATAACTGCGCACAGTGAGTTAACGGCCACAAAACCTGAGCTTCTCTTGCCTCAAGTCATTTACCCATAGCATCAATGACGTTATCATGTTCAGCCCATATTTACTACAGCTACAAACTGATTCAGTGAAACCTGGAGTACAGGATTAATCATTACTCTTGGGACGTTGAAAATGGATACCAGAACGGACTTCCAAATTAGGTATCTAAAAGTCCTGCATGTCCCAGGAGAACCCTATTACATCTCCCTACTCGTTCTAATGGAATCTATAGTACATGAGCAAGGCTTTGCCTCCCACAAGCCCTCCCTGCATTAATTAGCCCCAGCTCAGATTGCTGCTTTCTGTAATGGCTGCAGAAGCACTTTCTTGAGGCTACTGGGATGGAAAGAGGAAATGTTCCTTGCAGAATGCAAGTCAACCACAGCCAGTGGGTCTGGGCCATGGTGGAGGGATACAGAAATGGCTTCTTCTCCTCTTTTTTTTTGCCTCAGAAATAGAACTCACTAAAAATAGCAGTTCCTCAGGAACAAGACTGCCTGAAAATAGCTGTTTCTCAGGAGCAGGGCTGGCTGCTTCTGAAAGAAGTAGCTATTAACGTATAATTGTCCCTGAGGCTGGTTTCTGAGAAAATGCTGTACATACAGAGGGCCGTAAAGAGATATGTTCACAGGCAGGAAACATAGGCACCCCTTTCTTGTCAGAGGTCCTGTAAACTCCAGTAGCTCACATGAGTGCTCTTGGATCACTGATCTTAGGCACAGTTAGATCCATCACAGCACTGGGCAGTATTTTCCTCTATGCTGGTTAAAGCAGCACTCTGGAATCCCTTTACTATGTGGACCGGTAAATGATAAAGCCTCTATCAGCTCTAACCAAACCTGTTCTTCTCCCAGGACTGATAAAGCCAGAGCCAGCTCTGAAACTCCAGCACTCTCTTTCCATAGAAGATCCAAGAACTTTGTGAAATTGCAGGTTGTGCAATCTACTTCCAATTTCCTGCTCTGCTCAGCACTTCAGAGGCTTCTCACACAGATGCTACAGGGCAATAAATCTTCTGAAGAATGGCCCTACATTTCTCCCACTATGGTGTTGCCTTGCAATGAGGAAAGACAAATTGCTTGTGAGATTGGATGATGGGTTGGTTATTCCCTAAAATGTCTCACTCATCCCTCTCATCTCACTATGGGCTCAACAGCTCATTACTTGTGTCTTCTTTTTCCTTCCTGGCACAGCCAATGTCTTACAGAGGGACCATTCTTCTCCCCTTAAGGAAAACTCCAGCTTGCCAAAAGAAGCAGAGATTAGGAAAGATCCAAAAGAGGTGAATTTAAAGCAACAGCTTTAAGGGAAGGGTAGTGCAAAGCGGGCTTTGACTGATTGATGCCACCATTCCAATCCCACACCACCAGCAGTCTCTGCTGGGAGCATCCTTGGATCTCAAAGGACTGAGCCACCACTGGATGGAAATCTACAGACTGTTTCTTCCAGGCTTTACTTTAAGTGCTCCTTGAAGTCATATCTCTCCTCTGTTCCGCAGTGATCTGACGCTTCAGCAGTCTGATAACAGCAGAAGCAGCTTTCCGGAGGAAGGCTGAAGTTCCAGCCACTGAGTAGCCCAAGGCAAGCCTTTGAGCTTAAGAAATTACTTCCTTTTTTCCGGACCAAATTCCAGCAAAAGGAATTGCACTCTGCCTTCAATTACAGCAGCCTGCCATTTTCCTGATGGAAACCACCCTTAGTGCTGTCAACAGGCTTCATTTTAACCTTGTTTGCTTAGGAGGGAGGACCAGAGAAGCTGCAGAGGCTGATTTTACATACCCACAGCTGTGAAATACAAACTATATGGTGCCACCACGTCAGAGCTCTGGTGTCTGACCTGGTGCCAGGCAAAACTAGAACAGGTTTACATCCCTCTGCCACAGAGCCATGGCATCTAGCCACACTGCCAGCCGATCTTTCCCTTCCCTATTGATAGGTGGTATTGTTGTATAATCTAGATGTATGTAGAACTGCATATATAAAGGGAAAGTTATACCAAATACAGATGTATACACATATTCCCTGTCTTTTATTTTGTTAGTTTCCAAAACTGCCTTGGGACTCTCAAATCAAATAGCCCATGAAAGACAGAGCGCTTGGCAATGCTGCTGCCTGATAGCAGCAGGGCGAGGAGCTTTTGCAGCTCAGATCAGTTTGATGAAACAAGCACTTTGCAGCAGCCGTCACACAGCACTCATTAAAAAATACTCCACATTTGTGCAGCATTTATCATCCAAGGAGCCCATCGTGTTTAACAAAATGTAATTAATTAAACTTTACAACTCCCCTCGGAGAGGGATGAGGAAAATGGAGAGTTGCCTTAATCCATCACCGAACTGCAGCAGGCACTGGGGGAGAGGAAAGCAGCTGTTCAGCAGCATGGAGCAGCACTAGGACAAGAAGTGACTCCAGGCAAAGTCACCCAGGGAATGTGATTGGTTATTGATTTTTAATAAGTAATAGGTAAAAAAATAAAATAAAGAATAAAGAAATAGATAAAATAGAATAAAAATAAAATAGATAAAATAAAATAGGTAAATAAATCAAACAGGTAATTGATTGGTACTCAATGTACCAACACCTTGAGTTTGCCTGAACTTCCACCATAGGTTAAGTCCCAACTCTTGCATATAAGAGGGTTTTCCTTCTCCCCCTTCCCAGGTTTAAATCGGAGGCACCTAACAGTACAGCGTGCTATCTATTGAATCCCAGCAGTGCTACACACCAGGGGCAGAACATCCCAGCACCAAGGGAGACAGCAGGTATAAAACTATACAGCCACAAATTGCATCTCACAGTACTGGAATGCTGCGCAAGCTGGTGCTTAAAGTGGAGGGAGAGTAAAGTCCCCTTAATCCCTTGCTTACTTCCCTCTCCCCTCCCCATCAGTAAATCCACACCTGTTAAAGGTCACCCTGAAATGAAATACATCTGAATGCTTCCTGCTGCAGCTTGGCTCTGCTCTCCCAGTCCCCTGCGGTCCTTCCCACTTCGTGCTGCACAGCAGGAGAGGGAAGGGGGGTGCCCACGTGTGCCCTGTTGGAATGTCAGAGTGGCACGGCTGAAATCCCACTGGACTCTTAGCTGATCTTTAGAGAGGAATCTCCTTCTCACCCTGGCTTTAAGCTCAGTTCTTGCCAAGCATATAGGATAACATGGCTTCTGATAAGAAATATCTGTTGTGCTGCTTTCACTACCTTGCAAGAAACTAGAGTTTCATCTGGTGCAAGGTGGGGAGGGAGTGCAAAGCATTACTATTTGTAAGTGAAGTATGACAACAAAACCCACAGAGATATATGTAGGGAGAGAATGATGCAAACAAACACACATGCATCCATCCTGCACCACAGAGAAGCACTGAGAGAAGGGAGAACAGATGGAGGAGCAGGCATCTTACCAACTCACCCACTAATCACACACAGCCATGAATCCTGCAACGGTGACTACATCTATGGATTGGAAACAGAGGCATGGTCTAACTCTGGATGTGCAAATACCAAACTGGACGCCAGTTCATACTACATACGTAGTGAGAGGCAATTCATTGCCAGGACCTGAGCTGTGGCTGTCCCATTGCAGCCCTACAAAGCTCCTGATTCTTTTGTGGCTTCTGAGATGCTTAGCTCACCTGCTGGTAAAAAGAAGAGAATGAGGTTTAAAGGAAACAGCAGTGTTTCTTGGATCCTAAGCACTTCCTTCCATCTGGTATCTTCTTGCTGTCACAGGTTAAGCCACTGCAGCCATCAGGAAGAAAAAGAAACCCTAGGATACCAGCCCTCCCAGAAGTGCTCAGTGAGGAGATGCATTGGGTGGAACTGGAGACTGGTGATGCCCTGAGATCTGCAGGAAGCAACATCAATGGGTGCCATAGGGCTGTGGGGGTGATAACATCCCAGACCTGTTGGAACAAGTCCAGAGGAGGCCACAAAGATGATCAGGGGACTGGAGCACCTCCCGTATGAAGACAGGCTGAGAAAGTTGGGGCTGTTCAGCCTGGAGAAGAGAA